>OY747135.1:16874720-16968798 GCA_963556465.1 Berberis vulgaris
ATGGAGGGGCGAGGGAGAGTGAGGGAAAGGGGAAAAAGGAAAAAAAAAAAAGGGCTAAAAAAGGGATTGGACTGATCCGAAATATCGGTTAACCGGGACCCGGTTAACTAGCCTCATCCGGTCCAGGCTTGGTTCGTGAAAATTCAAAATTTTAAAGCCAGGTCCGGTCTTCAGTTTTGGAAATTAGGGCCGGTTAACCGGATCGGCCCAGCCCTAGGTTAGACTAACTGCTTGATGGAAGCAGTTAATTGAAGGAATACAAAAGAGGCAGTCCTTTCTCTGTCTGTGGTTGGTTGTTCTTCTCAATCACAAGAGCACAAAAAGAAAAGGGCTAGAAGAGAAACTACATCTTTGGACTTACCTATACACAATTGCAAATTATGAATCTGAGTAAGTCTTCGGTCACAATACATTTATGTGGTTTACCTTTCGAATTATGATGAAATCTAACATTGGTATCGGAGCCAATCTCACAGATTTGGGTTTGATCTGTTAGTTTCTAAGATTATGAAAAGTTATGATGAAATCATGAATGGATAATTTTGGAATATAATACTGACCTGTTGTCCTTTACAGCGGGATCTGGTCGGCAAGTTGCCGACATCGTATTTAGCGGCCGACAATAACCCCTTTGACCTCCCTTCTCGCCATCGTCATTTTTTTATTTCTTCATTCTCTCTCTGTCTATTGTGAAATAGTAGTTATGAAAAAGAAGACGAAGCCATTAAGGGTTATTGAAATTGGATTACAATGGGTTTGGTCCGTTACAACCAAAGATAATGTGTAATGGGCTATAACGGGTTTGGTCCATTTTAGTGGTTTAAAACATATATTCATTTGGGTCTGATTTATTAGGTCTGCTGACTGTTGCAACCGGATTGGGTTCGATCCACTGATCCGCTTCAGGCCTTTTGGACCAGTTTTAATTACTGGCCTGTTACTGTTTTATTATTCAATTAGGCCTGATTATTTTATAAGACCTATTTTGTTGAAGGTTGTTACATTTTATATAATTCACAACAATAAATTTTATTAGCCCTGTGAGATTCAACTTATTTATGACATGGTTCCTAAAGTTAATAGGTTACTTTATTTAAGGTTTATGCAATATAATGATACACCAAAATGGTCACATCCCTGAGCCATACACGTGTCATGATGATCTCGAGGAATTACGGGCCCCAGCATCATTCCGGTACTGATTTAGCCCAAGCAGTTTTTCCGTCCAATGCAGTCCGCCAAACGGACCCGAACTCTTACAGCCTGCAGGGCTCATATGTCTCACAACTATCCTCAATACTTGTAAGCCCTAATAAGGTAAGTATCTTGAGAATCATCTTCGAACATGCAACTACAGTAGCTCTCTGCTTCCAACTAGGAAGCAAATACCAAAGTACATATCACACAGGAAAACTTCGTCTTACGGAATACCCTCAGATAAGGAACTATCTCCCGCGTATCTAGGAGCACAGGGCTAACAAGAAACTTTCCTACTATAGCATGACTCCTAATTAGAGAAGGATCTCCAAAAAGATCACCTTCTTAAACTACGCCATCGATGGCCTGGTCGAACCAAGACTCCCGCACTATAAATAAGACATGAGGTTGGTAAGCTAAGGTACACTACAAATTCCTTATTTACAGCATAACACCTTCCTTAGATCCTTGTCTGACTTTAGCATCGGAGTGCCATCAGCCACCACAATGGTGGCCCGTGGTTCACGTGCGTTACTTGTGCAAGTCAGCAGCTAAGCAAGATTAGCTCAAATCAGGGAGCGAAAAAATAGCTGCATCAGTTTGGCGTCGTCTGTGGGAATGACAAAGTTCCTAACCTTTCACTAACATCGTCTCCCTTCGAAACATAGAGAGATGGTGATTAGATCATGCAATAAGGGAAAACAAGGGGTAGCGTCGAGCGCTCAGCCTGACGCTGCTTCATCACCTTCGATAACGCGGGAAACACATGAGCATCAAGTTGGCGCTCTCAGAACAGCGACAACACCAATGGACCCCGAGTCAGATCCACGATCACTTTTCATACGCCAGACTTTGTCAATGATGAAGACGCTCAAATCAATGAAACAAAGGCCCGAAGAGACTCTAAAGGCATATCTGACCCGCTTTAACAGTGAGTTAACCACCGTCAACGTATGCAACGACACAACAGCTGTCTCAACCTTCATTAATGGCCTAAGGAAATGAGAGTTCTACAACTTTATGACACTGGACCCTCTGGCGAGCATGGCAGACCTAATAATGGAAGCGCAAAGCTTCATTGTCCTAGGCGAAGAACGGGCAGCCCGAAGCAAAGCCGAACCCAGGGAGCAATCGGTCAACAGGATATGCGTGCTTTATGGAGCCCATTCCAAGTCAGAACTATTCAACAGGTCTAGGAAAAGAGCTTTCCGAAGTATGAGGATCCAAGCGATACGCGGTGGGTAGCTGGTACCACATGATCAGAAGCAAGACCCCTCTGTGCCGCTAGTATTTACAAAAAAAGATCTCCAGGGCATACAACTCCCGCACAATGACGCCATGGTGCTAACAATTTCCCTGGCAAACTGAAAAGTAATGAGGTCCTTGGTAGACACAGGGAGCTCGATGAATGTCCTATTTCTCTATACATTCCGCAACATGCAACTAAAAGGAGACAACATTGACCCCTGATAATCGTCCAATGATTGACTTCAGTGGCTAAAGACGGTTCCCCGTGGGAAAGATACAACTGACGACAACAAGAGAGGAGCCAGCTCAGAAAACTCTGTTTCAAGAATTCATATTGATCGACGCGCCTTCGACGTATAATCCGGTCCTAGGGATACCTTGGATACACTAGATGGGAGTGGCAGTCTCCACTCTACACCAGTGTGTTAAGTATCCAATGAATCAAGAGGTTGGTACGTTGAGAGGCGATTAGATAGCTACGAGGGAATGCCAGTACATGATGACACTGCCACCTAACGATCCTCAACCAGTGACTAGCCCAACGGCTAAGATGATCCTCTGTTCTACCCAAAATGTAGGAGGAGAACAGCCGACACTGGACAACGAGGCCCCAGTAAGCCTTGGAGGCAGGTCCAATGCTGGACAACCGGAGGAAGAGACCGTTACGGTCTACCTTGACAACCCTCTCAACAGCAAGGCTATCCAGATCGGTTCTCGCTTGAGTGAAGAATTGGTAAAGCAACTCACGGAGCTACTACAACATAACTAGGACATATTCGCCTGGACCATGCAGTACATGGTGGGGATCGACCCGTCAATAATCACCCATTGCTTAGAGGTGGACCCTTCAAGGAAAACCGTTAGATAGAAAAAAGGCTTGTGGCGCTTGAAAGCAACACGATCATAAATGAGGAGGTACAATGTTTACTCAACGTGGGCATGATTAAGGAAGCACGATACCCGGACTGGCTGTAGAACACCGTCCTTGTAAAAAAAAAGAATGGGAAATGGAGAGCATGTGTGGATTACACGGATCTGAACAAATCATGCTCAAAGGACAACTTACCACTCCTCCACATCGATCAGATCGTAGACGCCACTTCCAGGCACAACTTATTCAGCTTTATGGACACCTATTTAGGCTACAATCAAATATTGATGCACCCTTAGATCAAGGGAAAACTTTTTTTGTGACGGAAAGGGGGATATACTGCTATAGGATAATGCCATTTGGCTTAAAAAATGCAAGCACTACATACCAACGGCTGGTCAACCAAATGTTCAAGGAACAGATCGGTTGAAACATGGAGGTCTACATAAACGACATGATGGTCAAAAGCCTCTGCAGCCTCGACCACATGCGTGATCTCACCGAAGCGTTCAACCAACTAAGGAAATAACACATGAAGCTCAACCCGCAAAAGTGCATGTTCGGAGTCGAGTCTGGAAAATTCCTAGGCTATATAGTGAACAAAAGGGGAATCGAAGCCGACCCGAAACAGATTCAGGCCCTTCTAGACATGAAAGCCCCCCCCCCCCCAACATTAGAGACGTTCAGAACCTGATTGGGAAGGTAGCAGCACTCAACATATTTATATCGAAGTCATCCGACAAATGCCTTCCTTTCTTTAAGATACTAAGAGGGAGAAATGGATTCTTTTGGAATGAATAGTGTGAACAAGCCTTTAAGAGTCTGAAAGCGTACATGGGAAGTCCAGAGCTACTCTCCAAACCCGCGACAAGGGAAACACTCTACTTATATTTGTCTGTTTTCAGGCACGCTGTCAATTCAGCCCTCGTGCGAGACGATCGAGGGACCCAAATACCAGTGTATTACACCAACAAAACCTTTGTAGAAACGGAAACACACTATCCAGACCTGGAAAAGTTGGCTCTTGCAATGGGCGCATCCTCTAGGAAACTGAGGCCCTATTTTCAGGCCCACTCTATAAGGGTCCTGACCAAGCATCCACTTCGCTTGGTATTACATAAACCCGAGCTATCGGGCAGGATGGTGAAATGGTCAGTGGAGCTTGGATAGTTTGACATAAACTACGCTCCAAGGACCGCCATTAAAGCCCATGCGCTAACAGATTTCATTGTTGAGTTCACCAGCAGAGGATAGCCGAAGACTGACCACCAGCCCTCGGATTCAAATGTCCAAGCATGGATCTTGCGCTGCGACGGGTCTTCGACTGGGAAGGCGAGCGGAGCTGGGATCACGCTCTGCGCCCTCGACGATTTCACCCTCGAAAAGGCAGTTAGATTCGACTTTTCCGCTTTAACCAACAAGGCCGAATACGAAGCCCTCCTGTCCGGCCTAAAGCTAGCATTAAGGATCAGTATAGATTGCATAACGGCATACAACGACTCAAGACTAGTGGTCAACTAGGTCAAAGAAGATTTCAACAACAAAGACCATCGCATGATAACCTACCGCGATAAGGTAATTGGCATAATGGGCAGGTTCAAGAACTGCAAACTCATACAGTGCCCCCGCGACGACAACAAAAGGCCCGATGCGCTAGCCAAAGAAGCCTTAGCCTCCGACAAAATCTCCTTCAGCCTCATTGCATACCAAGAACAATCAAGCCTCGACGAAGAATAACATAGAGATGTTTGCGCTGCGGAATCATAGCCAAATTGGATGACTCTGATACTGGAATTCATAGCAACCGGAGCCCTACCGGCTGAGAAGGTTGAAACAAGAAAACTAAAAGCAGTGCGGGAAGGTACACTCTCCTAAACGACGAATTATACAAGAGATCGGTAACGGGCCTCTGCTCTGATGTTTATCACCTCCAGAGGCAAGCCAGGTCCTGGGAATAATCCACAACGGTATATGCAAAAATCATCCGGGCGGGAAAACCCTCGCCCATAAAGCCTTAACTCAGGGATATTATTGACCGACCATGCAGCGAAACGCCAAAGATATTGTCCGCAAGTGCGACAAATGTCAGAGGTTCGCACCGTACACGCATATGCCGGCCCAGCCACTAACTCCGATGACTAGTCCATGGCCATTCGTGTAGTGGGGAATGGACATCATTGGACCGCTCCGACATCGGCCGGTAAAAAGTTCATTCTTGTGGTCGTCGACTACTTCACCAAGATCGTTTGTAGATTTGGCATCCCCAGAGTATTCCTAAACGACAAAGGAACTCACTTCGAAGGTAGCAAAGTAAAAAAGCTATGCAAAAGTTTGAGTATTAATCACCACTTCTCCTCACCAGGACACCCCCAAGCCAATGGCCAAACAGAGGTTACCAACAGGACAATCCTAGAGGCCATCAAGAGAAAGCTTGAAGCAGTAAAAGGAAAATGGGTTCCAGAGCTATCAGGAATACTCTGGGCATATCGAACAATCAAAAGAGTCCCTACTGGGGAGTCACCTTTTGCCCTGGCATATGGTTCGGAAGCTATGGTTTCGGTAGAACTCGAGGTGCCAACCTTCCAAACGGAGGAATTCAGACCATCGGGTAACGACGAAGGCCTTGTGCGTGGGGCTAGACCTCCTCGACGAAAAATGGGATCTCGCCTCCGCTAAGATAGCCGCCTACCAACAACGAATGACGCAATATTACAACAAAACTTCCACTGTTGTTCGTTACAACCCTCGACCAGCCTGGTTATGTCCAGATTCAAATATCTACCCAACGCCTAATTCGCCATGTACGAACCATGACGGCCGAAAAAGTGGGAGTCTAGTCAGCGCTGGCATGCTGATGACGATGACTCGCCAAGGGATCATTGCTATCCAACAGATAATTGTCGTCGAACTTACCAGGTGAGCTTAGTCAGTTCGCGACTAATGACGATGGCTTCTGGTGCCCAACACTTAATCCACCATGTGCGGACCACGATGGCCGATGAAGTGGGAGTCTCGTCAACGCTGACTCGCTGATGACGACAACTCGCCAAGGGATCATTGCTCTCCAACAGACAACGATCGCCGAACTTACTAGGTAAGCTTAATCAGTTCGTGACTGATGACAATGGCTTCTGGTGCCCAACGCCTAGTACACCATGCACGAATCACGATAGTCGAGGAAGTGGGAGTCTAGTCAGTGTTGGCCTGCTGATGACGACGACTCGCCATGGGATCATTGCTCTCCAAGAAACAATGACCGCCGAACTTACCAGGTAAGCATAGTCAGTTCGCGACTGATGACAATGGCTTCTGGTGCCCAATGCCTAGTCTGCCATGCGTGGACCACGACGGCCGAGGAAGTGGGAGTCTAGTCAGCGATGGCTCGCTAATGACAGTGACTCGCCAAGGGATCATTGCTCTGTTTCTTCGCAGAAGCCTCCAGCAAGCTTTAGCAGAGCATTGTTTCTTTCCACGTGAGATGCAAACAAGACTTTCATGGAGTTCCCTTTCTTTCTTTGGCAGACGGTTTGTACCAAGATGAACATGGTTTCATTGGTGCCCAACGCCTAGTCCGCCATGTGCGGACCACGACGGCCGAGGAAGTGGGAGTCTAGTCAGTGTTGGCTCGCCGATGATGACAACTCGCCAAGGGATCATTGCTATCCAACAGAAAATGATCGCCGAACTTACCAGGTAAGCTTAGTCAGTTCTCGACTAATGGCGACGGCTTCTGGTGACTGACGCCAAGCCAAAAAATCATTACATCTCGACAAACAATGATCAAGAGAGCCTGGTCAGCCCTTGGCTAATAACGATGATTTATGTTGATCAACACCTAATCTGTCACAAGGTAATCAACAACTACCTAACACAACAATATATTTTGACTAACAAAGACAGGCGCCTCCTCCAGTAGTACAAATTCTATGATCTACGAAGCATATAAAGCAAACTCGATAATACTAGGCAAAACAATACTTTAATTAAAAAAAATTGTCTTTTCTGTCTAGGAAAGGACGTTACAACTATTGTAAGGATAAGCATCCTCCTCAGCAGCTAGCCCTCCGGAGCTAAAACTGTCCCCTCGATTGATCGATCCAAAAGTAGCCCTCATGTAGCGGGCGAGATCAAGGTCGACATCAAGATGTTCTCCTCTGATTAGCTCCAAAAGCTCCAACCTGCCTCAAATGACCTCAGACGAGATCAATGTCCTCTTGCCCGACACGTCGAAATCCACCGCACCCACCAAGTCTGCATAGTACGAATGCTCATCCGCCAACAATCGCTCCGCCTCACGAACGCGACTAAGCCCCTCTTCAACTGCAGACTTCAGCTGCTGTCGTTCGACGACCCATTCTATTTCTGCCCACCTCCTATTGGCTTCCTGGAACTCCAGATCGGAAGACCATCTATCCACGGCTACATCCAGGTGCTCCAGTTAAGCCCTAGTCCACCTTAGTTCAGCACCAGTTGATGCCAAATCAAACTTGGCCACTCTCAGTTGAGACCTCATACCAGGAAATTTTGCTTCGGAGACAGAGACCGTGGCCCCAAGGTTCGCGATAGTACCAAAACTCTGCAGCTGACCATTCAAGGAATCAACCCGAAAGAGAGCATCCGAATATGACATTCACAGTTCCACGAAGGCCTTATCCAAAGCAAGAACTCTCTCGTGGGCTTCGGGGTGCAGTGAAACAAGACTGTACGGATCAAGGGTACTAGCTACCATCTCGGGACCACGGTGATGCGACACATCAACATGAAGTCCAACATCCTCCCCCTCTAAGTCAACAAGGGAAGTAGAAGCATCAGGAGGGAAGCTGCGACCCTCTGAAGGTGCTGCCTGTGTAGACCGAGATGTCCCAAGGGGAGAAGCCGCCCGATCAGAGGGTTGCCTCCTCTTTGGAACAATGACGGGAGGGACGTTAGCCTCCAATTCAGTAAGCCTGGATGGGCAGGACCAAACTTCTCTTCCTCGAACGACGATTGACAACCCCTTCAGCCGGTGAACCTGGCGCGAGGCAAACATCCTGAGAACACCGCAGCAACCCATTACGCATGAAATTGCCTGACATTATGACCTCATCAACGAACATCAAAGGGAACTTAAGGAACTCCCTCTCTATCCGCCTCTCTTCCTCGCTAAGAAACGAAATAGAAAACTTTCCTGAAACAAAGGAATAACGTCAGAACAAGCGCCTCATCAAAAATACACACAAAGATATATATGTGTGTGTGTGTGTGTGTGTGTGTGTTTTTGTAATATGTCGGCAACTAAGAAACTCACCAAGATCGAACTGAAAGTATCGAGACACTCTACGACTCCCAAGCCTGAAGTATGCAGAATCCACCGAAGCTAAGAACCAATACTTATCCCAAGGTCCAGTGCCGCTCGCCACCAAACGCAGAAAAGAAGGGCAGTTCAATATGCAGAAACCTCTGGGGTCCAATTAATTAGTGGTCATGTGATGAATCACCGGTGGGGTCAAATGGAGACCAGCATCATGAACCCTCAGAAGAATCGTAAGCAGAATCTTGAACTTGCTCGGAACCATTTGAGTCGGAGACATACATAAATTAAGGAAGAAGCACTATACGTCATCTGGCACTGAAATCGGAACCCAGACTCAAATATGCATCGGTGAAAACTTATGTACCCCTGAGGGGCGTAGTCGGAGCCAAATCTCTAAATGCGGGAAAAAATTTCAAATCTCCCGGAATATAGTACAGACTAAGAAGCCGGATCAACTAGGTTTCATCAACCAAGCTACCCTCGAAGAACTTGACGCAAGTAAAAGATAACAGATCCTTGGGATTAAGTTCAACATTATCAGCCATTGGTAGAAAGAACAGATCAAACTTCAAATGATACTATTGCTTGAAAAAACAACGCAGATGAGAATGAGAAAATCTTTATCGAAGCAACAAATATTTATAGGGAAGGAAAATCACATTTTCCCCCCTTGAGCAGCCACATACCCATTAATGTCATGCACCGCTCGAGATAAACGCTTCAATCATCATGACGGTACAGTTGTTTTTTCAAATAGTCAGTGGACCGACTTAATGCCTCACTAACTCGAGGGGAGTAGCTGATGATACACCAAAACAGTCACATCCCTGAGCCATACACGTGTCATTATGATCTCGAGGAATTACGGGCCCCAGCATCAGCCTAGCACTGATCTAGCCCAAACATTTCCAAGTCCACCCAATGCAGTCCGCTAGACGGACCTGAACTCTTACAACCTGCTAGGCCTATATGTCTCACAACTATCCTCAATACTCGTAAGCCCTATTAAGGCAAGTATCTTGAGGATCATCTTCAAACAAGCAACTACAGCAGCTCTCTGGTTCCAACTAAGAAGCAAATATCAGAGTACATATCACACAAGGAAACTTCCTTTTACAGAATACCCTTAGATAGGGAACTATCTCCCGCATATCTAGGAGCACGGGGCTAACCGGGAACTTCCCTTCTACAACACGACTCTTAATTAAAAAAGGATCTATATGAATATCTCCTTCCTAAACTACGCCATCGATGGTCTGGTCGGTTCGACTCCTGCACTATAAATAAGACATGAGGTTGGTAAGCTAAGGTACGCTACAAATTTTCTGTTTACAACATTACACATTCCTCAGATCCCTATCTGACTTTAGCATCAGAGTGCCATCAACCACCACAATGGTGGTCTATGGCTCACGTGCGTTACTTGTGCAGGTCAGCAGGTAAGCATGATTAGTTCAAATAAGGGAGCGAAAAATGACTGCATCACAATACATGTTTATAATCAATTTCATGATAATTGACCTCAATTATTGAAATTGAAAGGGGCATTATTGATGTTATTACATGTAATTGCATATTTAATGTAAATGCTTATGAATTAGAGATTAACTGTTATTGTGAATGCAATTGTTCACTCATGATGTTTATGCAAAATTATTCTAATGACTTATTTTCTATATTAAGATACAGTTTGCTAGCCACCAAAGTAGCCCAACTGGAATGTGTTTAGAATATAAGTTTATTAAATATACACTAACGTTGATTCCCTAGTGATCAATGATAAGAATAATTTTAGCAACTACAATTCCTTGATTATTAGAAAATGATGGTTAGCCCAAAGGTGCAACACCTTTCTACTGATCATTGAATTGGAGTAGGATAAATAACGAGTGTTATTCATAAGGTTGGAGTGCTTACCCAAAGGAAGCAAACCTATTTAATGTGTACACTTGACTATTAGTCCTACAAGGTGACAGGGAACACCATAATAGTAAAAAATAACATGACATTAGATTATGCCCAAAGATACATCGTTGTTATGTAATTCTTGATGTATATACATGTGTTTAAAATTATGAAATTTATAACATTATGTAGTGAGCATATTTTTTTATTATTATTGCCGCATCAATTCCCGTCTCTCTGCATTCGCATGCATCCTCCATCCCTTGGTGTTTTGGATCTTGATGTTGCTCTTAGGACTGAAAAACCTGCTGCACCTTCCGCCACCAGCAGCGCTGATGAACAGGCAACATATAATACATGAAAAAGATCCAAAAGGTTAAGCCTCATGTTTATGCGTATAACAATAGCTGATTACGCCCAAATAGTACACGCGGTCAATTGCAGTAAAGATTGGGGTGTCGATCCCACGAGGAAAAGTGATCTACAAAACAAGTTCAAGGAAGAAAAACTACGCGAAACTAAATGTAAGAAATTCTAGCAATTTTAAAATATGAAATTGAATTTAGTTTAATAAAAATCAAGTTTAGAAAAGTCACAAGGTTCCAAGAATCCCTCCGAGATTTCACGCGCCAACTAGTATTGATTCACTATGATGACTCGATTACGTGTTTCACATCCCAAACAATATAATCGGAAGAATAGTCTTTAATGCATTAATATATCCTAATGTAAATGGATTTTAGATTTTACTTTTTTTTAGAAAGCACAAATGTTGGTCATATGTGATATCCTAAATTTACGATATATTCGGAGACAATAACATAATAAAAGACGATCCCATATAACTAACCTACCATAATCAATTGATCCTTAAAAATTCCACACATAGAAAAGCGTGACTAAACTTATATGGAGAAGAAAAAGACAACCACCAGAATAATTATCTACGAAGAAATTGATGTAATCTTTGTCACTAAAATAACATAAATCCCTATATTAAATAAAAGTGAGAATCATAAACACCATTATTTATCGTGAAAGCATAAAATGAATCAAATACTAATTAAGTGCGTTACATCTAGGAGTTCGTCTCTTCACCTTGCGTGGAGTTTAGTGACACATGGCGAAGGTGATGACAGCAACAGCGGTGTGGAGCTTCATCGGCATGGCGGCGCGTGGTGGATCAGCGATGCGCACCCTGCTGAAAGACGTCTTCACTGCTGTTCTGGACAGCGTTTCTGCTCCCTGCTGCTGCTCTAGACAGCACTGCTGCGTCGTGGCCGCTGCTAGGCTGCATTTTTCTCTGCTGTCCTGGACAACTTCTCTTCCCTTCTTTCGACTGCTGCTGCTGCGTGTTTGTTCCAGAGAAAAAAATTTTCCCCTCCCCTTTTTTTTTGGTTGTCTTTGAGGTAAAGAGAAACCTCCTCCCTATTGGGCCCAAATTGGAAACCAAAATACCCCATTAGTCCCCCATTGGAAACCCAATTTCAATTTTAATTTCAATTTGTTGTATTTCAATTGTAAACTAAAGGGCTTGGCTATGTTCATTCATATGACTTCTTTGTTCCACCAATTCAAAACTAATTTCATTATTTTTCTTTGGCTTGAGTGTCTCCCGCTCAATTTCGTCACTTTGCCTATGAATTTCCAAATTCGCCACGCTAATGCAATTTTGTCATTTAAACTCCAAATCCTACAAAAATACAAAAATAAAATAATTAAACTAAAATACACTATTCGAAACACTAACAAATATAAATTAGGAGGTATATTATGTAATAATTATGTAAACATCAATAGCAACCAACGTCAAGACCACACTCTCATCAATTGATAATGCCAAAGAGTTTCTCACTAATGTTGAAGAACGTTTCAAGTCTATAGATATGTCTCTTGTTGGAACTCTAATGGCTAGACTTGCCACGATGAAGTATGATGGTTCACATGGTAAGTATGAACATGTTCTTGAAATGACAAATTTGGTAGCTCAGCTTAAGACATTGGGAATGTCTGTGGATGAGTTTTTCCTCGTTCAATTTATCTTGAACTCCTTACCTCCTCAGTATGACCCATTTCAAATTAACTATAACACTATGGAGGATAAGTGAAACGTTAATGAATTGGACAATATGCTTGTTCAAGAGGAGGCCAGGCTGAAGGCTATGGGACAAAACTCAATTCACATAGTTGCTCAAGAGGTTAAAAACAAACCGTGCAAGTTCAAGAGCTCTAAAGGGAAGGCTCCTAAGAAAGATAATACTACCCAGAAAGGCCACAATCATCAGAAGGAAATGGGCGTTAAGTGCAACTTCTGTAGGAAGTTTGGCCATTTTCAGAAAGATTGTCTAAAGAGGAAGGAATGGTTCAAAATGAAAGGCATTGATTCACTTTACGTATTTGAATCTCATCTTACTGAAGTTCCTTATAATACTAGGTGGGAAGATTCAGGAGCTACAACTCTTGTTTCCAACACTTTGCATGGATTCCTTACAATCCAAACCACAAACCTACAGGAGAAATTCTTGTTCATGGGAAATCAGGACAAAGCTCCCATTGAAGCTATTGGCACTTATCATTTGTTCATGGATAATGGACATTATGTAGATTTACTTGAAACTCTTTATGTACTTTCACTTTTTAGAAATCTAGTCTCATTAGCTAAACTTGATATTGATGGTTACACTTTCAAGTTTGGAAATAAATGCTTTAGCTTATTTAAGAAAGGTTTATGTGTTGGTTCTTGTATCTTATGTGATGGCTTATATAAATTAATACTTGATGATTATTTTGTTGCCTCACTACTTTCCCTACATACTTGTGTTGGTGCTAAACGTAGCCTTGTTGATGAAAATTCTTCAAACTTGTGGCATAGAAGATTGGGACATATCTCTCAAGATAGAATGCAAAAATTAGTAAAGGATGAGATTCTTCAGAATCTAGATTTTACTGATCTTGGTGTGTGCGTGGATTATATTAAAGGAAAATAAACCAAAAGCATAAAGAAAGGTGCCACAAGGAGTAAGAAATCTCTTGAGATTGTTCATACAAATATTTGTGGGCCTTTTGATGCTCCATCATTCGGTGGAAAAAAATATTTTATCACTTTTATAGATGATTTTTCACGTTATGATTATATCTATTTGTTGAATGATAAATCTTAAGCAGTGAATGCTGTTGAAGTATATGTCTCTGAGGTTGAAAGACAATTAGATAGAAAAGTGAAAATCATAAGATCTGATATAGGTGGTGAATATTACGAAAAATATGATAATCGGGGCATCACCCTGGCCCGTTTGCTAAACTTCTTGAAAGAAAATGTATTTGTGCTCAATACACAATGCCTGGCACGCCTCAGCAGAATGGCGTAACTGAAAGCAGGAACCGTCCTCTTATGGACATGGTTAGAAGTATGTTAAGTAACTCCTCATTACCCTTATCTTTGTGGATGTATGCATTAAAAACTATTGTTTATTTGTTGAACAGGGTTCCTAGTAAGTCAATTCCTAAAACTCCTTTTCAATTATGGACAGGAAGGAAACATAGTTTGAGACACTTGCATGTTTGGGGTTGTCCAATAGAAGTTAAAATATACAGTTCACATGAAAAGAAATTGAATTCAAGGACAATCAGTGGCTACTTTATTGGTTACCCTGAAAATTTCAAATGGTATAGGTTTTACTGTCCTAACCATAGTACAGGAATTGTAGAAACTGGTAATGCTAGATTCTTTGAAAATGGTTAAGTCAGTGGGAAGATAAAACTCAAAATGTAGCAATTAAAGAAGTTCGGGTGCAAGTCCCATTCCCTATAGCTTCAAACAAGATTTTGGTTCCCATGGTTGATGCATGCCCAGTCAACCCACAACAACAAATTCTTGAGCCACCACTCCTTGTTCCTACAGTTGTTTATCAACATAATGACTTGGAGTCACATGCACGTGACTCTTCACTCCATGATGAGATTGTCACAAATGATCAAATTGCAGCATAACCGCAAATAACATTGAGAAGATCTGAAAGGATCAGAAAGCCTGTTATTTCTAATGATTATGTGGTTTATTTCCAAGAATCTGACTATGATATTGGGACATCTAAAGATCCGGTTTCGTTTTCACAAGCCTTAAAAAGTGATAATTTTGAAAAATGGATTGAAGCTATGAAAGATGAGTTGAACTCAATGGCCCAAAATCAGGTATGGAAACTTGTTGAATTGCCCAAAGGATACAAAAATGTGGGTTGCAAATGAATTTTTAAGACCAAACGCGACTCAAAGGGCAAAATAGAACGATATAAAACTAGACTTGTGGCCAAAGGGTTCACTCAAATAGACGACTTTGATTATAAAGAAATATTCTTTCTAGTATCCACGAAGGACTCACTCAGAATTATCATAGCATTAGTTGCTCATTTTGATTTAGAGTTACACCAAATGGATGTGAAAACAACGTTCTTAAATGAAAATTTAGATGAAGAGGTATATATGGTTCAACCTGAAGGATTCTCCATTGAAGAACAAGAGCATTTGGCTTGCAAGCTTAAAAAGTCAATCTATGGACTTAAGCAAGCTTCTTGACAATGGTACCTGAAGTTTAATGATACCATCACCTCCTTTGGATTTCACAAAAACATTGTTGATCGATGTATTTATCTAAATGTTAGTGAGAGTAAGTTCATATTTTTTTTATTTTGTATGTTGATGATATATTATTGGCAAACAGTGACCTTTGATTATTGTATAAAACCAAGGACTTTAACCAAAAGATTATCTCCAAAGACATTTATGGAACATACCAACATAATGGGTCTTGAGAGTAATATTTGATTATACATAACAATATGTGATGGATTATGTTTTTTGCTTGTTGATGTTCATGTTTTATTTCACCTTTCGATATCATTTATGCGTTTCTGATATATCTTGTCTTAACTATTTATGTATATCGATGTGAATGAAATGTGGACAAGATTAGTCTCTTGAATGATTGTAGAGACATCATGTGGACTTTTATGAATCCCTCTTATTATGTTAAGCATATTACTAATTTGTAGTACGTGGAAGGAATTATGTTGATTAATCACATAAAACCGCCATGACTTATATTAGTAGTATGTTTTCTTATGATGTTGTTGTAACCATTTGATCTTAGAGTCTTATGTGTGTACCTAAAATATTACTCATTAGACATGAATAATTTCATTATCGTTATTGGGCCAAGTAGAGGAAGGTTAACTTCCGGACAGGTGGCCCAATCACCTTATGGAGGTTACACTAACTGCTTGATGGAAATAGTTAATTGAAGGAATACAAAAAAGGCAGCCATCTCTTTGCATGTGGTTGGTTGTTCTTCTCCATAAAGAGCACAGAAAGAAAAGGGCTAGAAGAGAAACTGCATCTTTGGACTTACCTATACACAATTGCAAATTATGGATCCGGGTAAGTCTTCGATCAAAATAAATTTATCGTGGTTTACCTTCCGCATTATGATGAAATCTAACAGGGAGGTGGTAGAATGAGTGTGCTAATTTATGCAATTGGTAAGGAAGGAGGTTGGTTGTTATTAGAAAGAGGGAAGATACAAAGATTTTCTTGTGTGTATTCCTTTGTACAATGATAAGATTATATAAAGAGATTACAAGGAATTAAACTAACAAAGAAAATATTGTACACTAATTTAGCCTATTGACCCATTAATTACAATGATTTTGGGTAACATATGATTTTATTCATAAGATAGTTCGTCACGTCACTTCGGCATGAGAAGGGGTGTTTGATCCAAAGAATGGCCAAGTCAAGTAGTTGGCCTAGTTTTTTCATATAGTATAAAAGGGATTTCACTGCCTTTTTTGAGTAAAAAAACAAGTAGGGCTAGCTAACGGACAATGAGGATGAAGTGCAGGTTTATGAGGGAAAGTCATTTCGGAGACATGACTTCTGATAGTTCCATATAGAATAACGAAACCAAAAAGGTGGGGGTCAAAAATGAGTTGCATAGGTGATACCGATAGGGTTGTTGGTTACCCCTTCAAGTTGGAGAGTGAAGATTATGAAGTCCCCACTTGTCACTTAAGGTAAGAAAATGTTTTTCTCCCTATGGCTTTGTAAAAATGTTTGCTAATTGGGCTCATGATGGGACATAGAATGGCGCAATCAACGCAGTTTTGAGTTTTTCTTGCATGATATGACAATCGATCTCAATGTGTTTAGTGCGCTCATGAAAAACCAAGTTTGCTGCCAAATGTAAGGTTGCTTGGTTGCCAATCGATCTCAATGTGTTTAGTGCGCTCATGACAAAAGAGTGATGTTGGTTGATTATGTGGGACCTTCAATTATTTGAGTACATATTGTATCCATGTTAATTCCAAACATGTTGTTACCATTGTACGGTACTCAGCTTCGGCTGATGAAGGAGCCATATTTGACTTCTATGATATAAGAAAATTTCCAAGAAACACACAATATCATGAAATGGAACGTCTAGTAGTAGTGGTACATCCTGTCCAATCTAAATCACAAAAGGCTTTAAGTGAGAGATTATTAATGGAAGGAAAAAGTAATCCTTGACCTGGTGCTCTCTTAATAAACCTCCGAACTCATAGGGCAACATCCTAATGCAGCCTTCGAGGATTCTGCATGAATTGGCTCAGGATTTGGACAGAATAAACAATATCAGGTCTTGTCACAGTCAAATATATCAATCTTCCACCAATTCTATATTTGGTAGGATCATGAAGCAAATCACCATCATCGCGGTTGAGTCTTCCATTGGAAAATTGTTTTGCTTGGCCCCCATTAAACTTGCATCTTTCAGGATATCGAGAGCATATTTTAACTAAGATATGAAAATTCCCTTTTTGAAACGTGAGACTTCAGTGCCCTAAAAATATTTAAAATATCCAAGATTCTTGATGTGAAATTGTTGCAAGAGAGAATTTTTGAGCTCCTTGATTGTTGTCATCATTTTCTGCAACAATTATGTCATCCACATAAATAAGAACTATCGTAAATGAATCACCGGTAAAAATAAAATAATCAACGTTTGATGGTTTAAATCCAACTCTTTTAATGGCATGAGAAAATTTGGCGAACCAATTTCAGGAAGCTAGTTTCAAACCATAGAGACTTGTTGAGCCGACACACGAGATTCTCCCATATCGGTGAAGACCAAGGGGAACTTCCATGTAAACTTCCTCATCAAGGTCACCATGAAGGAAGATACCATTTGCAGGAAGCAACTACGACAAGTAAACACCGAAAGGTAATGTGCTTGGCTATTGGAGAGAAAGTTTCCATATAATCAACACCCTCAACTTGAGTGTAACCTTTAGCAAGGCGAGCTTTATAACACTCAATGGATCCATCAGAATGATATTTGATTTTGTAAACTCATTTGCATCCAATAGGTCAACGACCATGCGGCAGGGTGACAAGTGTCCAAGTGTGGATATCTTGTAAGGCAACAAGTTTAGCTTGCATTGCCTTCCGCTAATTTTAGATCAAGTATAACTTGGGAGTAAGAGGTAGATTTAGTGAGACCTATAATGTTAGCTAGAAAAGCATGATGTGTGGGTGAAAAACTTAGAATAAGAGAGAAAATTTGACAAAAGATAACATATACCTTTGATGGGAAGAGGCACCGAGGTGGATGACCAAGTGGGGTTGGTCGTGGTGAGATAAAGGTGGTAATCCTTTATCCAAGGAGGTGGGTGGAGGTTACAATGGAATTTGTGGAGAGATATAGGTAGATCAGGTGTGGATGTAGGAAATAAAGGGGCTGGATGTGAATCATGTACAACTACAAGTGTGGTTATGAGCTGAGGCGTTGATGAGGGCGCGAAGTATGATTAGGTGTGGCGAGTTCCATAAGAGAAGATGTGTGTGAGACCCTGAATGGGCAGACCTGAGGTGAGGGTGAGGGTGAGGGTTGGAGCCCAACAGGCCGAGAGGGGTTGGACGAGCTACAAGGGGAATCATAGTCCCATATCGCCTGGGTAGGGGAGGAGGATGATCCTTATATGTGCGGGGTCAGCTCCCCATTGTATCGAGGCCTTTTAAAGCCGTGAGGGACGGATGGTACCCAAAAGCGGACAATATCGGTACAGTGCGGGAGGGGGTCGTCACAGTTTGGTATCAGAGCCTGACCCAGCCGGAAGTATGCCACGTGGAGGTGGGCCCTCGGGCAACGTGGACATTGTGCCTGTGTGGCCAACGAAGACGTTGGGCCTTAAGGGGGGTGGATTGTGAGACCCTGAGTGGGCGGACCTGAGGTGAGGGTGAGGGTGAGGGTCGGAGCCTAATAGGCCCAAGATGTCCAACAAGCCCAATAGACCGAGAGGGGTTGGACGAGCTACAAGGGGAATCATAGTCCCATATCGCCTGGGTAGGGTAGGAGGATGATCCTTATATGTGCGGGGTCAGCTCCCCATTGTATCGAGGCCTTTTAAAGCTGTGAGGGCCGAATGGTAGCCCAAAACGGACAATATCGGTACAGTGCGGGAGGGGGTCGTCACAGTTACTGTCCTCTTTGGGTCAATTCTCCCCCTCAAGGATTTGCTTCATTCACCCACCTACTTGGTATCAGAGCCATTGTTTACCGGTTCACATAGAACATCATCGTATACCACTTTCTTGAGTGAATTGGGTAGAGGAGTTAGGACTTTTGTTGTGTTGTTTGATGTATTGTATGTGTGTTTTCTTTTACGTAGAGGTTGTTTGGTGATGGCGCGTGGTAAGAGATCCCTGGGTGAGGGATCAGGCACTGCTGGAGAGGATGTCTCTCAGGCGTTTATGGAAATGATGACCCAATTGGCACAGAATATGAGGCAGGGCAATCAGTCAAAGGATCCGTTTACTCAGCGCAACAGGGATTTCATCAGCTTGGGTGGTGAATGATTTGATGCTACTGGAGATTCTCTAGCTGCGGATCGGTGGATCCGTAAGGTAGAGCTCATATTTGAGAGGATGGTGTTGACACCTATACAGCGTACTGAGTTAGCAGCACACCAATTAGACGGAGAGGCTATGTACAGGTGGGATTCAGTGAGGCAGAGCCGTGATGTGTCAGAGATGCAGTGGGATACATTTTGCAAGGTGTTTGAACAACATTTTGTTCCTGATTCTGCCAGAGCTGAGATAGTGGACAGGTTTCTACATTTACAGCAGAGTTCTAGATCTGTTTCTGAATACTTGGCCGAGTTTACACAGTTTAGCCGCTATGCCACTTGTTTTATAGATACTCCAGAGAAGAAGAACAGGAAGTTTTTGAGTGGTCTGAACCCATTCCTAAGGAAACAGTTGATGGTGATGATCGATCGTCCATTTGAGAGATTAGTGGACGTCACTTTGAGTCAGGAGCGAGTGGATGCCGAGTGTAGACAAGAGACTTTGGTTCGACAAGCTAGAGGTTCATAACGCAGTCAAAGGTTTGGCCGAGGAAGCCAGACAATTGAGCAGGCACAGCAGCCAGAGCGTGCTGTTGTCCAGTAGAGAGACCCTGGTAGAGGGGGACCAGTTAGGACTGGCAGAGACCGCAGAGGTGACAGACATTCCCGAGGAGATCATCGACAACAGCAGCAACAAAGACAACCTAGGTAGGGTGGTCAAACAGGAACTATGAGCGGTTGCTTCACTTGTGGTCAAGAGGGACATGTAGCCCGTGATTGTCCAAGAGGTCAGAAAAATCGATGGGAGCATGTAGTTTGTTATACTTGTGGACAATTGGGGCACTTTTCCAGACTTTGTCCTCAGAATAGGGATGGACCAGCACAGCAGAAGGTGCCTCAGGGACAGTTAGCACCTGCGCCTGGAGTTGGTTAGAGAGTCCCTCTCCCAGCACCGCCTGTTCGCCTAGCAGCTATTCCCGGTCAGGGAAATGTTAAGGGTATGTTATTATTATTTTTATTGTCGTTGTGTGTGCCAGATGTAGTAAGATTTGTCGTTGTGTGTGCCAGATGTAGTAAGATTGCATGTTAGTGTGTTGTTATGTGATTCAGGATACATGTGTTGTGTGTGCCAGGTTTTGTGCATTCGTCGTCTTCCCTGTTGAGGGCTCTTTTCGATACAGGAGCATCTAGGTCTTTTATTTCTAGATAGTTGGTTGTTAGAGACAACCTTGAGGTAGTGCCTTTGCCGGAGCCCCTATGCGTTGTGTCTCCCTTGGGCAGTTCGGTTTGGTTGTGGGAATATTGTCCCCGTTTCGAGTTTTCCTTGTTGGGGTACAACTTTGTGTTTGACTTTATTGTTTTGGGTTTTGAGGGCTATCATTTGATTCTAGGGATGTATTGGTTGTCCAGTCATCCGGTGATCATTGATTGCTTGCATAGGTCAGTGATGTTAGCGCCACCTGATGCTTCGCCTCGTATGTTGGCTTGTGAGCTCGATTCGGTTTCTTTGATGTCGAGTTTTCTTAGCTCTCTTGAGATTTCTTGTCCCGACACCAGTTCTGTAGAGGTTGTGTGTGAGTTCCCTGATGTCTTTCAGGAGATTCCTGGTATCTCTCCTCATCGTGAGGTAGAGTTTCGGATTGACCTGGTTCCTGGTACTGCACCTATATCTAAATCCGCGTACAGGCTTGCACCTAAGCAATTGGAAGAGATGAAAGTACAGCTTGATGAGTTGCTTCGTAAGGGGTTTATTCGGCCGAGCAATTCACCTTGGGGAGCTCCAACAATATTTGTATCCAAGAAGGATGGATCATTGAGGATGTGCATAGATTATCGAGATCTGAATAAAGTGACCATCAAGAATAAGTATCCATTGCCTCGAATTGATGATCTATTGGATCAGTTGAGGGGAGCCGTAGTGTTTTCACAATTAGATTTGCAGCCTGGGTATCATCAGATGAGAGTTGAGGACCATTCCATTCCAATTACCGCTTTTTGGACCCGTTATGGCTTGTATGAGTTTCCAGTCATGCCATTTGGATAGACAAATGCACCAGCTTTCTTCATGGATTTGATGAATAGATTGTTCAGTCCATACTTGGACAAGTTTGTGGTAATCTTCATTGATGATATCTTAGTGTACTCAAGGAGTTTAGAGGAGCACAGAGAGCACCTTCGCATGTCCGCCCACTTAGGGTCTCACAATGTGGGTGCCGGTGCTGTGGGTTGTGCAGATGGGCAGGGGGATAGGTTGCTCAAGGAGGAAGTCAGGTTGGGCCAAGGGCAGAGCAACATTAGTGTTTTGTTTATTTGGTGTATGCCCTCTAGATAGAAATTCATGTTTGTAGAAACTCACATCCCTGCTAACTAAAAATTTGTGTGTAGCAAGATCATATAATTTGTAGCCCTTCTACCCAGTTGGATAACCAACAAAGATGCAACGGTGAGCCCGACTATAAAATACTTGTTGTGGATGAATATTAGTAGTATAACAAAGGCACCCAAAAATCTGTAGGTGATCATAAGAAGGAGGGCAATGGTAAAGGTCTTCAAATGGGGTTTTATTACCAAGCAAGAGTGTAGGGAGACGATTGAGAATGTAAACTACGATAAGGACACATATCCCCCAAAAAGGAAGAGGTCAATTTGACTGGATCCTTAAGGCATGGGCAATATTTAAGAAGTGAAAATTTTTCCACTCCACAACAAAATGGTGTTGTGGAGTGGAAACACAATTGCGTTGGAACTCAACTCTATAAGTATGAAAGTAATGCCGTAAGGAAAGGAATTCCTAACCATTATCAGATCGGAGGCTTTGATGGTGGTGTTAAACTGCGTGGGAATAAATAGAAAAAAAAAGTTTGAATTAAATGTGTCGCCTCAGTTTTATGCACCATAAAAAAAACCTAAGTGCATCTTTTATAATCATCCACAATAGTAAAAAAAAAAAAAAAAAATGTGCACCCAAATGTGTACGATGTTTGTGTGCGCCGTAGATATCATAATGAATTAATGCAAATGGTATACTAGAGAAATTGTACTTAATAAAAATGATTCTTTGTTTGTTTTTCCATAGGGCAAACAACACAATTATCATCAATGTTTTGAGACAAAATGGGAATAAAATTGGAAATAAACGCAAACAGGTTGAGGACGGGTGGCCAAGAGGTTCAACCCATTAAAAATTGCATGGTTTGATCTTGCTCACGATAAACCTCAAAATCAATTTTGCCTTTGCACTTTTTTTTTTTTTTTGAAAGGCAAGCAAGGTTTTTATAGGATCCCATAACCCATAAAGATGCCGCAAGCTGGATTTGAACTCATGACCTAATGGTACCATCCGCCAAATTCTAACCATTGAGTTGTCATGCCATTTGCACTTGCATGTAGGTGAGGACCGATAGGATGCTAGCTCATCCCACAAATTTTAGAGTTTGGTGTAATATGTAGCCACAAACATCGTACCTTGATTATGAGAAGCAATGGGTTTTTAATATGAAAAGCCCGAGGGGCATTACCATGTTACGAAAATAGTCCTGAACTTGTTGAGCCGTATTGACAAATATGATTGATGGTGGAAGGGATGTCATAGAATGAACAAACCGAGAGATTATCATCTTGTTGCAATGATTCCACAACGCATATTCGTCGAGCTTCTTCTCCATGGAAGATGTTGTAAGTGTTTCATCAATAAAGCCAAGTTTATTCTTGGCTACGAGAGCAATATGAACCGCTCGACTCCATGTGGCATAGTTCTTTCCATTCAATGGTTGAGAAACCAATGAATTATTAGGGTTGTCTGAGTGATGAAGAAAATATGGACTTGAAACGTCTTTCGTTGGGTTAGAAGTTTTGACGGAAGTTCCGATGTCACCCATGTTTGAAGTGAAGATCGGAACAATAAGGAAAATGGCTATTAAGAACTGGTAGGGATGGTGATTATGGAGGCTAGGAGCTAAGGTTTCCATTGCTTTGATACCATCTTAAAAAAGGGAAGATACAAAGATTTTTCTGTGTGTATTCCTTTGTACAATGACATGACTATACAAAGAGATTACAAGGAGCTAAATGATGCAGGATTTACTATCCTAAATTAATAGGCTAATCTAATCTGATTATAATACCGCAAGTGCGCTATTATCTAACTATTAGACAATGAAAAATATGGGTCGATCCCACGAGGATTGAAGACACAATCGAAAACTAAATTCTATTTAGACTGATTTAAAGTGGGGGTTACAACGATTGAAAATTTATAAATTAATGGAATTAAATTATTTAACAAAAAGTGAATTGGCAAAGGTACGTGAGAGGTGATCACCAAGGCATCAAATCCACCATAGGTTTTTGAGAATTGTTTAACCTAACTAATTGTTTCCATGAAGTGAGAAGCACTAGGGATGAATAATCCCTTGCTTGCATCGATGATGTAATCGCTAATAACCTTAGGATTAATCTACATTTATAATCAATTTCAACAAAAGTCTAAACCCCTAGAATTGAGTGTCTTGCGGCGGCACACAATCACAAGTTTAACATAATCAATTAAAACATGCTTCAAATATCAACAAAGAGTACTCTAACTATCGACTAGTCCATATTTCAAGTCCGATGTAATCGGTGAAAGCAATTCATAAATATTCAGAAATTAATTGTATCTAAACATGAAGCACAAAGAAAACATTAATTTAAATTCAACAAACTCTGAAACCCCATGGTTTCATCTTCGCCTCGACACGGGGTTTGGAAGTTCATGGTGATGGTGGTCGCGGCGACAACGTTGGTCAACACCATCTCCTCCTCCTCCTTGTTTCAAGTTCTTATTTCTAGCCTCCAAATCTCGTTTTCCCTAGCTTGGAGAAGAGAAAATTCAGGGAAAAAAATTGTCTACTCTTCGGATTCGGATTATGCTAGTCCGTTAACTTGTGGTGTGATTTTCTCTATGAATTCTGCAGAATTGGATAAAGTGATAACATATGAATTGTAGCGCTATCTATTAGCGTTCCATAGCCATAAGAATTGCATGATTTTGACATTTGTAGCTCAAGATATGTCCAAAATACCGAGATCTGTTTAGATGGTGACGAGATAGGAAGTTTCTAAAAGAGTAAAAATGTAGGTTTGCCTAATTGCCCAAAAGGATCTTCCAAATATGATCTTTGATTTTCTGCTTGGATACAATTTTATGGTTTAAGATCCCAATCCTATAAAAATACAAAAAGAAAATAGTTAGAATAAAATACAATATTCAAAAAAGTAACAAATAAAAATTATAAGGTAATTTATGTATAAATTATGTGAATATCACTGAACTAATAAAGAAAATATTGTACACCAATTTAGCCTATTGAACCGGTAATTACAATAATTTCGGGTAATAGATGATTTGATTCCTAAGACTCCCTCTCAAGTTGGAGAGTGAATATTGTGAAGTCCAAACTTGCCACTTAAGGTAAGAAAATGTTTATTTCCCAATAGGGTTGAAAACTGAACCGTCGGTTCGGTTTTAAAATTTTCAAACCGAAATTGAACCGACCATTAACAAAACCGAACCGATTCTAATTTATGCAAACCGTAACCGAATCGAACCGACTAAAATCAAACCAAAATCGAAATAAAATCGAACTGACCGACAATTTTAAACATATTATATTATGTATATACAAAATATATATTATTTATCATATATATTCGGTCGGTTCGGGTTGGTCGGTTAAAATCACATAGAAACAAAAAATCGAACAGACCACTTCGGTTTTGAATTTTTTTAAAACCGAAACTGATTTGAATTTAAACCGAACTAATCGATTCGATTTTGATCGATTTTTTGTTCAACCCTATTTTCCAATGACTTTGTATAAATGTTTGCTAATTATGCTCGTGATGGGACATAAAAGGGTGCAATAAGCCCAGTTTTGAGTTTTTCTCGCACGATATGACAATCAATCTCAATGTGTTTAGTGCGCTCATGGAAAACCGCGTTTGCTGCTATATGTAAGGTTGCTTGCTTGTCACAAAAGAGTGATGTTGGTTGATTATGTGGCACCTTCAAATCTTTGAGTATATACCGTATCCATTTTACTTCCAAACATGTGTTTGCCATTGCATGATACTTAGCTTGGCTGATGAACGAGCCATATATGACTGTTTATTTAACTTCTATGATATAAGAGAATTTCCAATAAGCATACAATATCTTGAAATGGAATGTCTAGTAGTGGTATGATGGAGATTTTATTAACCTAAATTAATAAGTTAATAAACCCTACTTGTAATACCGCAAGTGCACGACTGTCTAACTAGTAGACAGTGGCAAATACGGGTCGATCCCACGAGGATTGACGAGACAGTAGAATTCTAAGACTTATTTAAACTAATTTAGAGTTGGGGGTTGCAACAGATGAAAATTACTAAATTAAAAGAACTAAATGGACAAATAAAAATTAAATTGGTGAGATGATAAAAGAGTGGACCGAGACATCGAATCCACCACAGGTTCTTCGAGATTTGTGTAATCCAAATTATTTTTTTCAAGAATCAACACGACTAACCTAAAGATTAATCTAAGTTCGCAATTGATTTCAACAAAGACACAAACCCCTAGCATTGCATGTCTTTTTACGACACACACAATCATATGTTTATTTTAACTAATTCTAAACCCCTAGCATTGCATGTCTTCTTACAACACACACAATCACATATTTAAATTAATTGATTAAAGCAGACTTTGAATATAAACAAATGGTACTTCTAACTATCGATTAGTCTAGATGATTATTCCGGATATAATCGGTGAAAGCAAATTATTGAAATTCAGAAATCAACTGTGTTTAACATTCAAACATATGGTAAACAATAAATTCAGGTACGACAAACTCTAGGAAACCCCGTGGTTTCATCTTCGCCTCGACACGGGGTCTAGAAGATCATGGTGGATGATGTCACAACACTGGTGTAGGTGGAATCTATCAATTCTTGCACGAACACGCGACGCGAAGGACTGCAAGTGCGCTGTGGTGGTACAAAGCCAAGATTTGGGTGTGAATAGCCAAACTATTTTGAAAAATAGTTAATTCCCGCCAGAAAACCTGTGCCTTCGTCTCCAGCGAGCCGCTCGTCATTCTGTTGCTTCCTCCGTGCTCCTCACGAGCTTCTTCTTCCTCCGACCGGCTTCGGTACCTACAAGTGACAGAGAGAGGGTGAGGGAAGAACGAGAGAAAAATACGAGGAAGAAAACAGGGGAGTGAAACAGGGAGTTGCTCCCTGTTTATGCTGTTGCTTGTGTCCTTATTCTTCTTCGCTGAACCTACAAGAGCGAGAGAGACACTAGAGGGGAACAAGAGAGAGATTGAAGAGACACGAAGGAGGAAGAGGGAGAGAACGGAGGAGAGAAACAGGGGCGGTGGAGCTCTGTCGCGAGGTGGCGTGGTGGTGCGCTGGACGGTGTCGTGCGTTGGCTGTTCGGTGTTGGTGGTGTTGTGTTTGTGGCTTAATCCGGGAGAGAAAAAAGAACAGGGTCGTGCTCCGATGGTGGTGGTGGTTGTTTGGCGTGATGGAACAGGAAAGAGATAGACGTGCAAAACAGGGAGGTGCTCCCTGTTTTGTGCGCGAGGATGTGATGGATTATGGCGGTGGACGGTGTTTTCTTTGGCTGAAACGAAGGAACAGAGAGAAGGAGAAGAGAAGGACGGGGAGGACAGGAAGGTGCTCCCTGTTTTGTGTGCGAGGACATGAGGCTATGGAGGAAGAGTAGGAGGTGGTGATGGCAGGATGATCGCTCTGTCGGTCCTCCTATCGAGCGAGGATCGTAGGCAGGGGGGATGTGGCGTGGTGGCTGAAAAAAGAGAGAATGAGACAGAAATGTGGAAAAAAAATAGATCCTCCAAGAGAAGGGAGAAAGGAAACCTAAATAGGGTTCTCCTCTTTCCTTTCCTTGTTAGGCTGGGTTCTCCTCTTTCCTTTCCTTGTTAGGTCAATATAAAGCACTCCTAGTAAAATTTAGCCAATCAAGACATATAGCACCGAAAATAGAGCACTTCAGGATAATCTAGATCATCGGCAGCTTGATAACATGTCAATAAAACTAGTGTAACTCCTTATAGAAAACTCCCATTTGAAAACCATAAAAATATAAGAAATTAGACGAAAAGGAAAACTTTTGATATATAAAACACTCATATAAGCCCGAATACCCATTCAACTAAAATTTTCACTTTAATTTGACTTTAGTTTCGATTTCTTTTCCCCTTTTCAGAGTAATAACACTACAAAGTCCTCTAACCATGCAATAGAGTTTTCAACCATTTCCTCTATGAGAGATGAATAAATTACCTCACCGAATACTCATAGAAATCAAATTGAAAATGTTTCCCTGTAGATCATATCATAAACTATATTTACACCCACTTTATCATTAAACATGTCAATTGAATCCTACTTTACCAACATGCAGGTCTGAACTAGAGAAATTGAAACATAAAACATCATAATTTCAAGCATGCAACCCAAATTTTGAAGAACAATGGAATAGACCTACATGCCAGAGAGAATCAAAGTAGAATTTCATGAATTGAGCCTAACATATGATCACACTCACCTCATCCAGTAGAAACACATCACAAATGCAATCCTTTAGCAACAATCAGCTCCAAAAGCAAGTTTCCCCCAGAGGTCACACGCAAATCCCCATCTCCTTAGACTTTGATTCACCTCAAAACACCTTCCAATCCATTGTTGTCTTCTTCAATCAGATTGTACTCCTTTTATCAAAGCAAAAATGAACCAGAACACCACATAGAGACTAGGGCATGTTTGGAATGGAATGGGTTTGATGATTTAAGTCATTCATGTGTTTGGTTTGGCAAAAAAAAAAAAAAAAATGGTGCAAGGGGAATGACCATTATTCATTTTCAACACCCTATGAATGCCCATTGTAATGATTAACCCTCCATTTGTCTTATTTGCCCTCCTTATCTAACATCGATGTCTTTTTACCCACCATAGATCCAAAATCCATGATTATAATTGAGTGCAAATGGTAAAGACACAAATCATTCCATTCTCATTCCTATTCCATCAAGTAACCAAAAGTAGTAACATTCCCATTCCCAGTCCCATTACCATTCCTATTCCATTATGTAACCAATCATGCCCTTATTAGAGCATCTCCAAGAGATCCCATTTTGGGGTTCTCATGGGAGAAAAACCTTGTTTCAAGGGATTCCCTATCCAAACCCCTATTTTAACTTTTCCTCTTGCTTCCCCCTATATTTGAGAGCATCCATTTCATCCCCCAAATCTTAATAAATATTTTTTAAAAAATCACTTTTCTTCATTCTCTCTTCTTCAATCTTTAAAATTTAAATAGAAAATTTCAAAAACTAGGGAAATATATATTTAAATAATGATTAAAAAGTTAAAATGAGGAATGTGATTGAAGTGATGAAGAAATAGGGGACTCCTAAAATTAGTTTTTGGTTAAAATGGGGGATGAGTTTAGCTTTTACCCTTGGAGATGCTCTAAGGGAAGGTGGTTATTTGCCACCACCAAAGTTCTAACAACCATCATTGTTGATCAATTTTCGTGGAATTGCACTTACAAATGCAATACCATCAATACTAATATAAGTACATCCTAAAGTAGCAAATATATATACCCTTATGCTCACGGGGTCCATCACTAGATGTGGGCCCATTAATCGTCACAGCCCAAAACTGCATAACTGGCTAAATGTAAGAAGGAACTCAATTCAAAAACCACAAGATTACACCAAATGACACACAAAAATTATTGTTGGCTATTTGCCAGACTCACTAGCCACAAGTCATGAGGACTGAGGTATCCAACACAACCATGCAAAGGTCATGAAACCGAGACACTAGACATTTGAATAGTCAAAAGTGGTGGGAAATAACAGGGTGTTACATATGTATACCCTTTTTTTTTGTTGTCAATCTCAAGTTGTCCATATAAATCCTTATGGTTTCTTAGTTAATGTTTTGTATGTTTATTAGAAAATATAGATCTTATTTCCTCATTACTTAAGTATTTAATTATTGTGAGGAATGAAAACTATCAATGATTGTACATTAAGGTTATTAAAGAAGATAAAAATGGCAGTCATATTTAACTCCACAAGCTAGATTCTATTTCTTATCATGAAATTTTCAGTTACCATCTTTTGATCGCATTGTCGTCAAGAAAAGAACTGAAATCCAGGTAAGTTATATACGTTGCAATGCCTTTGCTTGCATGTAAGCCGTGTGCCTCTCAACCCTAAGACCTCATTGTAACGCTTCTCTTATCTTCCGAGAAGCTTACACCTAATCTCCTACGTGTTGCCAACCATTGTCTCCTTTATATTTCTTCACCTATTTAAAGGGACTCTCAATTCACATTGTTCTCATCCGAGAGATTTCCAGTGCCAAGACCATTCTACCGATCTAGTCCCTTCTTTGTTTTTCGCTTAAGGCTTTGTTTGACCTTCTCTTCCTAGTTAGTCTACTCAGTCTCCATGGCAAACTTCACCCGAGGTGAGCGTGAAACTGAAAAGACATCTAGTGCCATTGAAAATTATTGGCTTTTATGTGAACTTCTGATGACTCCAGTAATTCCATTGCTTCGCTCTTCAATTTTTATATGTGCTGCCATGTCCGTAATGCTTTTCAAAGAGCGTGTGCAGATGGCTGTTGTGATTGCTACTGTTAGTGTTGTTAAGCTCCAACATTACACCAAGTATGATTTGGAATCCATGAAACTGAGACTTGAGCTTGCCAACCTTTATCCCAAAGTATTGATTCAAGTGCCTATGTTTAATGAGAAGGAGGTATATACATTTTCTAAAATACACCTTTTTCCCCTTTCTTTTTAGTGTATGTTGTGTTGTTCGCTTGTGTTATAACCTATTTACACACAAAACCTCATTTAAAACTAAGTTGGTCTAGATCTCCTTTTAGCTAGGCCTTTATTGATGAATTTCCTCTTTAGCCATGGCCTTAGAATACATCAATCACGTGTTTGTTACCTTCTTTATGACAATCCATCAACTAATCTTTGTTCTATATGTTTTTCAGGTTATTACAATTGAGGAAGTATAAACAGTTATCCATCATACATGCATGCTCCAGTTTTTATACAGCATAGACAATTTCTCATAAATTTTCACTTATTTTATTTAAAAATTTTAATCTTGCCATAATGAAATGAAAGACGAAGTTTATTGTGCTTGGCAGCTTCAATTAAATGGTGTAAAAGTTTTCATAAAGGTTTAAAAAAAATTCTTTCCTCCTTAAGACTTTCTGAGAACAAAAGTTATTTCTGCTCTCTTAGCTTTCTTAGAAGATCTCTACTGATTTTCACGTGCATAATCTTTAAATTTAGGAAATTCATTTCAAATAAATCCTATTCAAGAAGTTGATTTAAGGTTGTGATTATCACCTGCAATTTTTATTATACTATCATCATGTAAATAGTCAAGAAAAAAATAGACCGGCTGGTCATTGAATTGGAATTGCCACATTCAATATTGAAAACATCTCTTCATCCTCGTCTAGAAGATTCAAAAGTATCATTCATTTCTATTTTGTTCTTGGTTTCAGTCATGCAAGCCAATCACAAAATCAGTGTTAGCAAAAACAAGAGTTAATGGTGTTAACTGAATGCAGTGAAAGATAATTTGGTAAGACTTATCGTGATAGCCTGATCTCACTTTTCCATTTTTGTTTTATATTCTTTTTTCAGGTGTACAAGCTCTCAATTGCAGCGGTATGTAGCTTTAAATGGCCATTGGACCGGCTCATAATCCAGGTCCTTGATGACTCCACCAACACGGCCTTACGGGTATTTGTTCTAATCACAACTTTAGTAGAGATTTCATTTGAGATGTGTATAAAACTTCTGTATTCGATGCAGGAAATGGTGCAACTGGAATGCAAGAAATGGATTGATAAAGGCGTTGATGTCAGATACGAAACTAGAAACAATAGGAATGGTTATAAGGCTGGAGCACTCCGTGATGGACTTCGCAAAGATTATGTTCAAGAATGTGAGTTTGTTGCAATATTTGATGCGGATTTCCAACCTGAACCTGATTTTCTCTTGAGGAGCATCCCCTATCTTCTTAAGAATCCAGAGCTTGCGTTAGTTCAGGCTAGGTGGAAATTTGGTAAGGACTCTTTTTTTAACTTTCTTTGTTTAGAAGGGCAACAATAATGATGTTAAATTTGACTCTGTAGTTCTGATTTATGTGGGTACATTTCTGAATTTGGCAAAATTGTTAATAAATTGATACTAGTCTCTTTCCTACAGTGAATGCCGATGAATGTCTAATGACCCGACTCCAGGAAATGTCGTTGGATTATCATTTCAGTGTAGAACAAGAAGTGGGATCTACTACTTGTTCATTCTTTGGTTTTAATGGTAAACAGTAATTTCCTCAAGTTTCAACGAAATTCACATTTTAACACTTGTTTGATGTTAATAGTGTTTTACTGAACATAACTTAGTGCATTACGTTGATTTATATATCAAGGGACTGCTGGTGTCTGGAGAATCCAAGCAATTGATGATGCTGGGGGATGGAAAGATAGGACCACTGTTGAAGATATGGACCTTGCAGTAAGAGCAAGCTTGAAAGGGTGGAAATTTCTCTTTGTGGGGGACTTATATGTAAGTTTCTTTTTTGAACTTGCTGGTAAAAAAAAAATTTCTTAATTATTTGTATTCTATAGGTGAAAAATGAACTCCCCAGCTCCTTCAAGGCCTATCGTTTTCAACAGCATCGATGGTCCTGTGGCCCTGCCAATCTTTTCAAGAAGATGTTTAAGGAAATATTGTTCTGCGAGGTACATACAATCTAGAAAGTTAGATGTGATTATTGCATGCATGAGACAGAGATAGAATTCTAAGCCACTAACAATCTTAAAAGCAATTAGTGCAAGGAAATCTTAAATTTATATATTTATTTATTATTGCTATTGTAGTTACATACTCATACTTGTGCAGAAAGTCTCTATCTGGAAGAAGATCCATGTCATCTACTCTTTCTTCTTAGTAAGAAAGATAATCGCGCACTGGGTCACCTTCTTCTTTTACTGTATCTTTATCCCTCTTCATGTGTTGGTTCCACAAGTTGCTCTCCCTAAGGTCATTGCTATATATATACCAGCCATTATTACCACTCTGAACGCTATTTCAACTCCAAGGTATGATTCACTATGGCATACATGGTTAAAATTAGGCCTTGATGAGCATGTCACTGAGTTCTAGCTTGTTTTTCACAGGTCTCTTCATCTTGTAGTCTTCTGGATTTTGTTTGAGAATGTCATGTCTCTTCATCGCACCAAGGCATCAATTATCGGACTCCTGGAGGCCAACCGTGTGAATGAGTGGGTGGTCACTGAGAAATCTGGAAGCGCTACAAAACCACCAAGACCTACCAGGTCATCGTGGAGAAGGCGGTGCCTGATGTGCCTTGGATGTGGATTCTGTAGCCCTGATGGTCGACACGCATCAAAGTTTCGCCTTGGAGAAAGGTTCACTGAACGTGTTAATTCATTGTATTTCACAAAAATTGCATTGCACATATGAAAGTCCTAATGATCGTTTGCTTTTTGTGACAGGATCCATCCCCTAGAGCTGTCAATGGGGGTGTTTCTGCTTTACACAGCAATTTATGATGTTTTATTCTGCAACGATCACTTCTACATTTACTTGTTCTTGCAAGCTTCGGCCTTTTTCATCATGGGAGTTGGATATATAGGAGTATGACGTGTTGGATCTGGAGACAAACAACCCCCGCGGCGGGTTTGGTATCCGCATGTTAGAATATGAGTAGCATTTATATTGGATTTCTGATGGACCTTAGCCAGGGAAAGAAGGAGAGGAATTGTTTTATTGTTGGCCATGAGTCGGTTTTGGTGCTCTTGTTTTATTTTGTTTAGTTTTTCACCCCTTCTGATGTTGCCGCTGTCTTTATAATGTTCCCCAAATAAGTCATTGTATTATTATATAAATAAATGAATGACAGATTCCGATTTTCTTCATCTTTTGTTAGTTCATCCAACTAATATGACTTTGTAAAAAAAAATTATTGCTGCTAGTTACAAGTATTTTTTTGGGAAGGCTAACTGGGTTGTCAAGGATCCCATAACCTATCAACTGGGCGACCTATAGGTCAACACCCATTAGAAAGTAATCATGCCGCAGGTGGGATTCGAAGCTAGGACGTGGGGGACAAACCCACACAGCCCTAACCACTAGGCCATAACACCATTGGCCTAGTTACAAGTATTAACAAAGCACTTCCACAAATTGTGAGAGTTGCTTCTAAATTCCATCTTAAACTCCACAGGAGTGAGCATAGTTTCATTGAAATAAGTCGTTTCCATGGAAAGCACCCATCGCCTGCTTAAAAGTCTCATAAAATTTTCAACATTTTTTCTCCCTCTCCCATCCAGTCTTCTTGAGAATTCAAAATAAAACAATAATCAGAGCTTTGTTAATTCAGATAATTTTGCTTTTCTTGTTTTCTGAAACATGCATGAAAAGCTGAAGCACAGTGAAGACTCCTTTCTTTCATGTGGATATTGCAGACAAGTAAAACTTTTTCAGTATAATGCAATGAGCATCCAAACAACAGGATCATTTCTGTGGATCAGTAGATTTACTGAACAAGTAAACAAAAATTTATATAGTTAGTAAAATTCTGATGACTGCCCAACAACAGGATCAATTTTCTGTTTTTGGTTTTGTGTATATTTGCAGTAACCAGATATGTATTCGACGTCACAGAACTACTCAAAGCATTGTCGCATACACGTGAGCTTATTACATCATATACACCAAAGCTAGCTGTGATGATCACCCATCACTCACACGGTCAGTACCCCACAACCGGCTAAAAATTGAAGTTAATGAAAGTTTTTCAGGAAATTGGAATCTGGATTGTAAACAAAATTTGTTACTAGCCGTTCCATGGACACCACAAGAATACCATGCAGCAGCAAATGAGTCCAGATAAAAAATGAAGAGTTTGTTCAAGTGCTTTGTCTTTGCTTCGGGTATGGACATTTACCCAGTTAGCTCCAGTTGTCTCAACTAAGAACAGTTTCATTGATGATCACCGACTAGAGTTAGTACAATGTATGAGCAAGTCCAGTTCATTGCAAGCTGGTTGATCATCGTTTTTGTTTCGTTATGTAACGCATTTTAACCCTGTGAGATCGAAGTAGAACCATGGTTGTAATAAAGTAATAAACCGTAAACTGTCATAGGCTGGGCCGGTTCGGGTCGATATAGGGCGGGTGTTCTGGTAGGTCAGGCCAAAATTTGGTTGGGTTTAGTTCTGGTCGGGTCATTAAGCAAAATTTGGGCCATTGGTGTCGAGGCCCTCCACTGAAACGGTCTCTTTAAAGGGAGTTGCTATTTTCACCTTCAATATCCTTTTACCTCACACCCATATGGAAAAACGTGGCAATTTTTGACATCACCACTTCCACTCACTCTTTGACTCCACCACCTCTCACATTTCTATCGGACACCATAACCTTTCTGTCTGACACATCAGAGGAACACCACCACCTTTCTTTCTCTTCCAATTCCTCTTCTCTCATCTTTTTCAACAACCATACACAGCTCAACCACCATCTCCCAACTCAACTAGACCATCTACCAACCTTGAACACCCAACCACCATAGCAAACACCAAAACAGATTAGTGAACACCAATTCGCAGCCTAGGCTGCGAAATTAGGTTTCGATTTCGCAAGAATGGCTAGGAGATTGAAAAAATTAGAAGAAAAAAAAAATGTTTTCTGAATTATACTTTATAAGAATCCAATCTTGCAAATATGTCAGCTATAGAGTGGGTTCCTATCATGCAGAATTGTAGAAACCCTTTTTTATTTTTTTTTATTTTGCAGAAATGAAGAGAGAAGTTGGTCGGAGAGATTTGTTGTTACCGTCGTTGGGTGTTGTCGATGTCATAGTTGTTATTATTGCTGTGTTGTCATTGCTATTTGATAAATTGCCAACTCTCTAAAAGCTCGAACTTGTAGAGAAGGTGAATCCAATCATATATCAAGCGGAAGCGAGAGCGGAGTCGTGGGATTATAACTATATCGGTGGGTACCAATCGTACAACTACACCGTAAATTCACACGGTACTACCGTGGATAAGTACATGAGAAATTTTAGGCCCATGGATAATTGGAATGGGTTTAATATTCCAACACTATTGCTATGGAGAGAATGAATCATACAGAGGGATAGCAGGAAAGCAGAGAGGGAAAATAAAGATGGTTTTCCCTTTTTTATTTGTGACGTCACACAATAGGTTCACAAAATTATATATATACTGAGCGAAAAAGCTCCATGGCCAACAAACGAAATCGTTTTATCTCTCTCTCTGTTTCCTTCGATTTCTTCTTGAATCTTGTCGCTTTGAAGCACCCATTATTGCAAATTTACAACGAAGCTTTAAACTTCATGAAACATTTCCCTACTCTAACTTAATATCTAAGAAGGGCCTTCATTGAACATTTACCTTTTCATTTTTCTCAGATGCAAGTTTCTACTTTTAACAAAAAGTAATTTGGTGAAGAAGATGATCCTCGCTCATAATTCCAAATGTCTATAATGACCTAAACACACATAAAACATTACATTCACAGATAGAAAACTTTATTCTCACATTCAAAATTTACATTTTCATTTTTTTAAAGAAGGACTTATTAGACACCACCCCAATGGGTTTCGAGTTTTTGACATGCCCCCTCCTCTTATGTATTTCTAAATTAGATAAACCCCCCAATTGGACATAATTTGGGCATATGTTGGGACTGCATTTTTGTATTGCCAATAATGTCCTTGCCAAAAAAATTGAAACCAATGATTGTCAACTCCACTTAAAGATCCAAGATCCATCATCGAGATGGATATAATATGGGAAGTCCATTTCAACTCTCATCTAACTAACAAGCGAGTTGCACCACCACTTGAACTGCAACTAGGGGTTATTTCAAAACTAAATACAACCAGTACGGGGAATTTCAAATGCAAGTAAAAAGTGCAACTTTAAATGAAATTTCAGACAAAATACTACATGACACCATGTAGTTTCACTTACTTGTCAATAAATACATGTTCAACAACTTGTTAATTACAAAACTAGATCCACAAGTTTGCAAGGTAAACAAAAACTATAAGTTGTAGCTTTTTAAGCCCACCAAAAATGATATTGAGGCAAGTATGCAACTACATAATATGAAACCCAAGCTACATGTATATCACACATTCTCACTTGTAGGAAGGGTCCAACTCTGATGTAATTGGATTTCTTTTAGAAATAATATAACTAAATATTATTAGTTATATTGTAATAGGACCTCTTTCGCAACAACCCAAGTAGTACATTAATTTCCTATTAGATTTAGGTTTTGTTTCTTGTTAGAGAAGTTAGGTTAGTTATAAATAAGAGTGTATGTTGTTCATTGTAATTAGGTTGTGTTGATTGAATAAAGATTTTATTTGGTTTATCATTTTTATTTTGTTTATCAGTTTTATCGTCAACTTATTTATTTTCTACTATCGCATTGTTTCAATTTTGTTTATTTACAAGTTCAATTTTATCAAATTCAAACTAACTATAGGCCTAACAACATTCACTTCCCATAACCTACTATGCATTGGAACTCTACTTTATGGTGAAACTAAACCTTGCCTCCCAAGTCGTTGTAGTTGTGATGATTGAGTGCTTTGTGTAGGTTGAGGTGTACATTGAGTTTGAGTTTGAGAGGACTTAACAAGGCCTCGTGTTGCTTGCTTGTGTACTTACATTTTTTTTTTCATTCCCCGAGGAGCTCCATTGCATGTCTTTGAGTTATACCTTTCCATTGACACTTGTGTCACTAATCATTTGGTAGTTCATCATCACCCATAATTCTTTGTTTTCTTGGCATCCCCACAGGTTTAATAAACTATGGTGGCTTTATCTTGAACATAGATTGTAAAATGTATAATTGAACAATTAATAAGGCTTTAATATATTTAATAATCGATTGTTGGATTAAGTTCTAGTAACTTCCTAATTTTAAGTACTTGAATTGACCACATACTTGAGGCTAATGCTTCTTATATGGAATAAAATTGATAACTTCTTGTATGGAGCCCTATATGTATCCACTGCATCATAATTGCTAACATAGCTAAAAATTGTATCCAATCAATAGTTAATACATGTAGGCAATCCTATGTGCTCCCACATTACTACAAGAAATGTTACATTTAGGCTCCGCTTGGTACGCGGTAAAATAATGCATAATGCAAATGTTTACGGCGATTACATAAATTTGGTGTTTGGTTGGCTTTACAGAAAACGGTTATTGGAATTCAAGACCATTGCATCTCCTAGTTATAAAACTTTGCGGGACAAAATCTCTAGCATTACTTTGCAAAACTCTCATCATCTCCTCGAGTATTTTCAACTCTTTTCATAAACACCCCAACAATCATCACTTTCACAACTACCATTGTTGTCACTACCACAACCACCATACCATAACCATCACAACCACCACCACCACGCCACTACCACCACCACCGCCACCACCTCCACTACTACTACCACTACCATAGCATAATTACCACCGCAGCCACCTCCATCACTACCACTACCATAGCATAATCATCGTCGTCGCCGCCACCTCCACCACTACCACCGCCACAACCACCATAGCCACCAACCATCATTGTCGCCACCACCACCATCACCTTCACCACAACCCGCGGCACAACCACCACCATTTTAACAACCACCGCCATTGCCGCCACCACCACCATCATTATACACATTCGCAATCACCATCAACACAATCACAATCACATCCACGATGATCATGCCACAATTACAACTACTACCATCATCAACACCATCCACAATCATTTGTCTGATTTGCATTGATTTTCTTTATTTAATACCAAACGTCCGTAAAGTAATGCATTACAAACTAACGCAATGCAAACTAATGCATATGCATCAATTTGCGAAATGCATCATCTTACAATGTACCAAGCGGAGCCTTAGTAACAAAAAAATTTCAACAAAAGGAATTTTGTTGATACTAATGTACATTTACCAAGGATATATAATTCCTCAGTAAAATTAGAACATTTTTAATTTTTTTCGACAAATTATATCTTGTTGGTGAAAATTCTTATTAATATTTTTCCTTTTAACCCAAAGTGTAGTTTATGTTCAGTTATTTAATAAACAAGTATGTAACTTATTGAGTTCAAATTTAAATGATAATTACTTTAGGATTAGCAAGGAACTTTTTTTTTGTTTTGTTTTGTTAAAGCTTGTTTATCATTTGCTATTATTACCAAGGAGAAATATTTTGTTGCTAAAGCGTGTTTATCAAATTATAAATATTTTCTTATTACAACAAAAAGGATCATTACTAAAGCCTATCCATGAGCCAAGGGAATTTTTTTGTCACTAAAGTTTGTCGATAAATTTTTATACTTGCATTTGAAATACACCCAAGTGGTTTTGATTTTTGTTTTTGACATAACCCTCAGATACATGTCAAACTCTAATGATATGGTAGTGTATATATATTAGCTATGGTGCATCTGAGTTGTTGTGGTGGTGCATCCTAGTCCTAATATTTTGCTCAGTCTTTGAGGGGTGGTGAAATGAACTCTCTAGAGGTGGGAGTGGACCAAGAATACAAAGATGTGAGAGGAGAGGGAGGTTGGATATGAGGAGGGGGTCTAGAGTATGGTGCATTTATAATCCTTTGCGTCCATTACAATGGACAATCGAGATGAAATCCATCTCGTGAACAATAAATTCTATGTATTCGGGGATCCTGTCTAATTTAGAAATACATGAGAGCATGTTAAAAACTCGAAACCCATTGGAGGCAACGACTATTTGGCACCACAACTTCCTTTCAGTCGCACCACTCATCCAATTATTTTTTACCTGCTCTCCCACACCACCCATTTAAACCACTATTCATCTTCTTCATTTCACTATCTCTTCACAAGAACAATAACAACAATAGCATAAAAAGGGGTAGGGAGGAAGGAGGGCGATCGATTGCGAGGGACAGTGAGAGATGATTGGCGACAACAGGAGATAGAGAAGATGAAACTATATCCACAACAACCACCGTTGCCCATTTTCCATCTTTTTTCTTCTCCTCCCCTCTCCCAGTTCCCATCTTTTCTTCTCCCACTCTCTCTTCTTCTGGCATAGGTCGACACCCTTCTCCCTCTCCTTATTCTCCTTCCCCTCGCACTTTATGTTTTTTTGTCAACTTTGCGACGGCGAGTTTTTCACTCGCATGTACTTTTGCGAGGGTCAACTTTTTTGCCTTCGCAGTGGTCTCTGCAAGTGGGGAATTCATCCTCGCACGGGCCGCGCACGAGGGTGAGAAAAAAACATAAAATGCAAGGGGAAGAAGAAGAAGAAGAAAATGAGCGACGACGGAATCGAGGTCGAGATCCTGTAAAGGCTCCAACTCTTCCTCTTCTTCGACTTCGTTTTCAATTTCAATTTGAGATAATGGAGAGCATATGCGAGGGATGCTTTGGAGGTGCCCCGGATGGGGAGGGAAGAGAAGAAGAGAAATGAAAGAAGAAGATGCAGATAAGAAGAATAAGATCATATAAGAAGATGAATAATCAAAGAAGAGAAAAAGAAGTTGGGAGGGGAAATAGAGCTTTCAATCATTTTGAATTTGAGAGGGGAGAAAGATTTAGGTTTTTCCTTTTATGGGTAGTAGGGGTAGGCACGTGACGGGATGAACCTCATCCTTATTCCATCATGTTTGTTTGGGATCAGGACGGGGCGGGATAAACCTCATCCCATCCCAAATGGGTTCGAGACGGGATGGGATGAGCATGTACTAAATTTTGGATTTACCAAATACACAACTCTAAGAACAACCATATAACTTTAAACCATTGAGTACTATTTCCCCATTTCATTAGCTTTTACTCATTTTTTCAGAACTACTATTGAAGATAGTCATTTTTTTGTATATTGTTAACGAAAATGATTAATAGGTTTGCCATTTAAAAACTACGAGGAGCAAACATTATTGTTGTTAAGAGTTAGGAAGAGGAAAAAAATGAGAGAATTTGAGTTAGATTCATTATTTAGGCGAGTCACATGGAAGCTTGCATGTCAATAAATAAAACAACAAATAAAATAGTCATGTCAATAAATAGTTTCATATGACATAGCTCATACTAAATATTAAAATATCTCGGTTCGGGGCGAGACGCGATGAACGTGATTGAAAATCTTCATCTCAATCTCATCCTATTCTAGATAGGGACGGGATGGAATCGGGATGTGATTGATCAATCCCAATAGAACCCGGAAAAAATCAGGACGGGAAGAGATCAAGATCGCGGGATGGGATGCCCACCCCTAATGGGTAGTGTGGAAGAGAACTATGGCGTGAAAAGGAAAAATGCATGGTGTAAGAAAGAAAAAATTAGATGAGTGATGTGAATGAGAGAAAGTTGCGGTGCCAATTAGTCGCTGCCTTTGATATATGGATCCTTGGAAGGAAATAACATCTCCCCTCCCTAAAACCCTACTCACGGTAACGGTCTTCGCCTTGCTCTTTAAAGTCCAAACCAGTTTGGGAAATCGATCAGCGATTGCAGATTCTCTGTTACCGTTACAGGTACTCCCTCTCATTCTCTTTTTTCATTGTAATCTCTCATTGGCTTCTCCAAGATCGTAACTTTATGCTAATTAGGGTTTCTACGTATCCCTAAATGAACCCTTTTCGTTCAAAGTGGGAAAAGTTTGATCCTTTCTTTAAAATATTGATCAATTGTTACTAAAAATATCACTATTTATTGTGTAATGTTCGTACCAATTAAGTGGCCAAGTATCCAAGAACGTTCAATATCAAGAGAATTGCAGATGATTTGTTCAATTCTGAATCTAAATGACACTTACTACTTAGAATGCATTAGAATAATTATAACTATAGATGTAATTTCTGTTTTTTTGGTAGATTGCAGATAATTAGTTGGATTTTCTTTGGCCAAGATGGTGACATTGATGCTTCATGTGGTTGCTCATGCCAAGAAAATGCACCAAATGTTGCCTCGGTTATTCTTGTTTAATCGAGAAATTTCAGCAAGGTCATATTGCAGAGTGTCCTCTACTGGCCCACTGGAACGTTTGAATCATAAGGATTGGTTGGCACCCAATGAGGTTGTGGAGATTTTCGAGCCGGTAAGGGATCTTGATTGCGTGCTCCATATGTTTGAGAAGTTTTCCAAGCGGAAGGATTATAAACCAACCGAGGCGCTATATACGCTCATAATTCAGAAACTCTCGCGAGGAAAGAAGTTTGATGCTATTCATGACATTATGGTGAGAGTTAAAACTGAAAGAAATTGTGTGCTCTCGGATGAGTTCTTCTATTTGGTAATTAAATCATATGGTAATGTAGGTCATATTGATCGAGCAATTCAGACGCTTTTTGGCATGCCGGAGTACAATTGTTGGCCTACAATAAGGACCTTCAATTATGTACTGAATATGCTTGTTTCAGTGAAACAATTTGATATAATTCATGAAGTATATTTGGGTGCTAGTCGTTTAGGATTGGAGATTGATACGTGTTGTCTTAACATTCTTATCAAAGGTTTATGTGAATGTGAGAAATTTGATGCTGCCTATCAATTGCTCAACGAATTTCCTAAACTAAGTTGCGAACCAAATGTTAGGACTTATTCGACGATAATGTATTATTTGTGCAAGCATGGTAGAGTAGATGAAGCATTTAAGCTGTGTGAGAAAATGGAAAGGGAAGGTTGTGATCTGGATACAATTACATTCAATACGTTGATTTCGGGGCTTTCTAAACAAGGGAGAGTGAGTGAGGGAGTGGAGCTTTTGGAGAGAATGAAGTCCAAGGGATGTGATCCGAATCCGGGTTCGTATCAGGCCGTTTTGACAGGTTTACTCGATTGTAAGAAGTTTGTGGAGGCCAGGTTTTTCATGGATAGGATGATTTCTATGGGAGTGTTACCAAGTTTTGTATCATATAAGTTAATGGTTCATGGTTTATGCAATGAGAAGTTGCTTGAAGACGTGGATTGGGTTCTTAAGAAGATGTTGCGCCAAGAACTTGTTCCAAGAATGGGGATGTGGAAGAAGATTCTTGAGACAATGTTTAAGGAAAGATCAGCTATTCTTGGTGCCTATATTTTTGAGCTAACAAGGGATGCTTGAATTTTTACGCGCTCAACTAACGAATAGATATCTGATTAAAGATACTCCTCACATCAAGGAATTCACCAACCATGTCATATCCCTTTCAACCATGAAGTGATACTTGAGAGAGTCCAGCTGCATCAGTTATTTGGAGAACTTGGTTGAAAGGTATCGCTGACTGTTCAAACTTATTATTCTCTCTTGTGCTATTCTCCACTGTCTTGGATTCTGGGGTAACTATCTATAAACATCAGTTATCTTCTGCATATGACATGGCCTTTTCCACGTTTTGCTAGTTACTTCTTTTGTGATTGAATTATAGCATTTCTGTATGTTTGTTTCTTATATAAACATAAAAGTGAACAGAATAGTGTAGCACACAAATTTGATAAAGCCATAATTGTTTCTAGGTCAACAGTGATTATGCTGTTCGGAGCGTAGTTTATGACTTCACTAAATACAAGGAGGTCATAATTTTATATTACTTAAATTTCCTAAGAACTAAAAGTCACTAGCTGATTCATTACGTCTAAAATTGAAGTTAGTTGTTTGTGTTTTTTCTTCTTAAAACAACTTACTTTTTAAGAGGATTCCAGCTACTCCTTTTTTTGTGCATGCCACTTAACCAAGAGCATATCACAGAATGCTATATCAACGTTTCTTGGCCAAAGAGATACCTTGTCTCTTATTTGATTACTAGTGTGCCCCCCCCCCCCCGTGCTATTGGCACAATATGAATATTTTTTTGTGTAAATATCATGACATGTCAACCCGTTCGTGCCTACGTCAACATGAACATACTCACTTTCCCCAAGAAATCAATTGGAAAACATAAAAGTCACAATACAAAGGCACTCATATTACAATATAAAATGTCTTTCATAGATTTGAAATTGCACCCATTTTACAATATAAAATGTATTTCACAATACATAGCCACCCATTTCAAAAATTTGAAATTGCACGCAATGACAAATACTCAAAAACACCCAACTGTAAATTTATGTGTACAAATCAAAATAGATTTCGTAAAAAAAAAAACCTTATACTTGAAAGATGAGAAATTGAAAGAGTGTAAGAGATATTGAAATATGAGAAGTTGTCTACGGTCGTTAGATCTTTATGTTTGGGTAATCTTAGTTGTCTTTTATCTCCCACCCCAAAAACCATTGTGATTTGTAATATAGATTTTACATAATTCATAAAAGGAATATAGTCTTGTTCATACAGGAGCCTCTTGCTACTTTGTTATTTGTCATGAATTTGGTGATTGGTGCTACAAGCCACTGATTCTAATCGAGTACCACAAATGCATTCATTTCTTGATGTGCTGATGCATGTATCAGTTGTATTACCATAAAATTTTGTGGTTGGGAGCTTGTTACATATTACTTTGGTATTTTCTTGTAAAGCTTTGTTTTTACTTGTGTTTATTTTCTCGACCGAGGCTAGCATATGTAACTTGTGGCTATTGGTTTTTTTTTTTGTAGGGGGGGAGGGTTGTTTTCATTTTAAAATTTGGGATATTTTGGTGTCTTGGGAATTGGGGCCTGACATTTCTCCCTCTTGTGCTCATTGGTTTTCTTTAGTATGATTTTGGCCAGTTTGAACTGATGCCACTACTACTGCTACCTTTTGAATCTACAAGCGGTGGCCTTCGTTCATTCAAACTCTTTAGGCTTCGGGTACATACAAGTGGTTCCAAGAAGCCTCTGAAGTTGGAAAACTTGATTCATACTTCTAGCCCAAACAAGCGGGGAAAAATTTCAACAGACAATGAAGCACGTACTGGCCATATCCATTTGCCACTAACAAGATGTTTACAACTGAGTCAACTGACCATCCAACATCTCTCATGCCTTGTTTAGGTAATATGAATTACTGTGTTTTTTTCTCCATAATTTGTTGATTCCATGATTTTTGACATATTTAAATCTTGATCTTGTTGAAAAAATTGTGCAGGAATAAACATTTTGTCAGCCTCAAGTTCACAACATTTGGTCTATTCTGATAGTTCTTTTATTAGATACAAGAATACAAGGGAAAGATGCAGCAGGCAATTGAGTTCAGACATAAGAAAAATTTCTCTTCTGCAGAAGGTAGTAAAAAACCTCAACAGTTTCTGAGAAATTTTGTTATTGAATGATCTCTTTTTCTGTCATCCTATGACTGCAAACACCTAGACTGTGTGCATCATGTATCCTTATTATTCTATCCCATAAAATGGCTCACTTTTTGATGGATATCCACTCCACTAAGGAATCCACGCTGTGCAACGCTACTCAATATTTTCTTAAAAGAATAATAAATAAATAGGGGCAGGGAATATATTGATCGAGGAATTGCAGTTATCATGGCTTTACAGAAACACAACCATGGGAGATTTGAGTGCATCACACGGGCAAAAGGAAGCTACGTGAAATGTGCTATATCATCTCTTTGCTAGTGCTCAGAAAGGAGAGGTCCCATCTTCTTTGTCAAATCTTGCACAGTTGCACCAAATGCTCTCAAGCGAATGATCTTGGGTCTTAGTTCATACAACTCCTTGGTACATTATACATCGTTCCTTCTGTTCACTAAGCAATGAGAAGGCTTTTGATGACTTTGATGGAGGATTGGATGATGATGTCATATTCAGAACGAATTAGCTCTAATTTTCAAGGGGTGGAGGAATCGGGCAGGAGGTAAATTGGTTAACTCTCAACTTTTGCTTTTCTCACTTCATGTTGTGTCACTCTTGGAAACGCACTTCCAGGAAAATTCATAATTGTTATTGGCGTGTTATTATTATTATTATCATCATCATTTTTAATTTTCCTCTCTTTATGATTGTTCAAAACTCTTAATAATCCATAATAAGTCCATGGTTTGTATTATTTTTCCGGTTATCTAAATTCAAAACCAATCCAAAAGCATTTTAAATCCAATTCCAATTTAAAGTCTTAAAACACCTTAGTCATATCATTATGACTAAGTCTATGAAGCTTTTGATGGTTATAGTTCAACGGATCTCAACTTGAGTCACATAAACCTTCTGCCAGTGGTGATGCTCACGCTCTCAAACCTCGCTCCGACACTTTTGGGTGAATTCTTCTCAAATCCCCGCTCTATAATTTATCAAATTCAGTCTCAAAATTTTAGATCTCAGCTCTGACGATTTGGAGTCAATTATTCATTTTATTGTTTACAAAACTTCAATTCCAAATTTGAATCATCGCTCAATTGTTTTTGTTTCATCTAGTGTTTTTTTTTAAATGAGTATTGAACTTTGATGTATTTTGCAAAAAACAATTCATGTACATAATAGTTTTCAAGATTCCATTATATTTCCTATTATGATTATTCATAAATTTAACAATTGATCATATGCATGTTTATCTTAAATAACTATGATTTAATAATTAGTTTTGTTGATTTGTTATTAATAAAATAAATTAGTGAAACTTAAGTTAATATTAAAAAATATACAAGAATAAAATTATAAATGCAAATTGCATATATAAACGCCATCAGTCTTTGAACATTAACAAAATTTTGAAATTAAGCGCTTTCTTGCTCGCGCTTTACGCTCGGGTGACTAAGATCTCAACCTTTCTAGTGAAAAAAGGTTAGATCTTTGAATCATCCAATTATCCAAATGAACAACATTAGGTATTTACGCTTAAACAATATGATTCTAACTAGATCTGATTTGTCAATCGGTGTTATGGATTTTGGTGATATGTAGTTATATACTTATATCTCACAATTTATCAACGATTTACACAAAATTCAACAAACTTTGAATTTTCCTAACCATGTTTTCAAAGAATTGTCAAAACAAGGCTTTCAATCACCTAGGTTACTAAATTGATGACTTAAAATTAGCTTTCATCGCAACCTATTTTAGAACGACACTGGGTGTTCGTGTACTGGTGGTTGACTTGGGTACAAAGGTGTTGGACATGACTGAATAATATACCTAACTTGAGATACACCATTGTATTGCAAGATTGTCCTTTTTCAATTATAAACTTCATTTTGTTAGTTCTGTTTTTTTTACTAATAAATACTCATAGTTTTGTAAAAAAACTGGAACCTTCAAAAGATATGCCAAAATGTATGATTTAAAAATGGAGTGCCTTGTTGTATAAGTTTGCAGTTGTTATTAGAAGCCAACTATATTCTCTGGACATTATTATTAGTTTATGTGCTTATGGACATAGGTTTATCTGTTCCATATGGATATAGGTTTCTTAGACTTTCACGAGAGCCAAAAGAAACTTTTATAATCAACTGATGGTGCTTATGGAACTCATCTTTGAGTGGTTTTCACATTTAAGTTTGGCATCTCATTCATATTTTTTTGTATATGCTCCTTATGGTCCTACTCTTGGATTTTGGCAGTGTACTATACCTAGCTCAAACATTTGTAGACCTGCATACTGGAGTAGGCTGCGAGGAGCTTGGACAAAGGATCTTGGGTATTATACTAGAGAAAATATTCAAGGCAAATGAGTATCCATGAACGAGATGCTAAATTGTAACTATTGTAGTCAAGGCGAACGCTTAGGCGCATTTTCAGGCATTTTTACAGGAATTTGCCTCAATGTGAGGCAATGCGGTGAAATAAAATGTGTCCTGCCTTTTGTGCTCCTCAGTCCGCTACCGCCTCAGGTATATTGACGTGGTTATTCTTTTATATTTAAATTTGCATTTTCACAAGTCATCTTTTACATTTTATATAAGCCAAAGGCCAAGCCCAAGCCCAAGCCCAAGCCCAAGCCCACTCTCTATTATTAGATAGTCATTTAGGGTTTGAGACTTAATCGCAAGAGGTTTTTTTAGTAGAGGTTGTGCGAACACAAATGATGGTTTTCTTTTCTAATCAAAAGAGGTTGCACCTGTCAAGAGGATGCAATAGGAAACAAATGCAAAAGATGAATTAGTATTTCTTAATGATACCGTGGGGTCAGTTTGTGTCATAATCCGATCCACAAAGTACTAAATTGTTCGTTTTGAGCTTAAGGTTCACACGGCTTTAAAACGCGTAGTACTTTGTAGATTCAAACTCGTACATATATAGTACATCACCCTCCCGCACCCAGGCGATGTGAGACTATGATCTCTCATTTGTAGCTTGCCAACCCTTTTGGGATCCATGGACTCTTGGACTTTTCCCGCACCCTCCCCCTTAGGTTCGCCCACACAACGGTATCACAATATGCACAAACTGTTGGAGTTGGTGAAAGATCATTACAACCTTGCAGAAGTTCTAGAAATAGTACAACTCCAAGCGACTTACTCAAGAAGAGGTTTTGCGGCACCTACATCTACACCACTGCGATTATTGGATTTAGAGGAAGACATGGTCGATTTTGAAGATGATGAAAATTATGATGATAAAAAATTGGGTTATGAAGAGGATGATGAATGAAATTGTGAGAAATGAGAAATTGGTGAACTAGTTTACATTATGCTGCGATGTTTTTGTTGCAAATTTTTTTTCCTTTTTTAAATGATTTGCAAGTTACTTGGCGCTTATGTGGTGCATCGCTTTTTTAAAACCGCGAGTGCTGTAGTGTATTGTTTTGCTATACTATTCAAATTTATTATGTTTTCAATTTCGATTCTATGTAGTTGTGTGACTTTTTGTACATATTTGCTTATGATACTAATCAAAATAATAATGTATATTAATATGCTGATATGCTTTAATTTATTATATAAAAAAATCTAAAAAATGTTAAGATCGTCTCGCATCACGAAATGTGTGTGTTGCCTTACGCATCATGCCTCAAGCATTTCGCTTGGCTTCCAACTATGGGAATCCCACTCAAGTTTTCTATGACAATTATCTATTAAACAATTGGCTCCTGGCTTCTTGAAACAACTTTTCTATGACACACAAAGTTTGAATTTTGATGCATCAGCATGCTTGATCTGGTCTAATATGGAAGTCATAATTTCTAGCAAATAAAGTGTGGCGGGTAAGGACCACACGAGCATATAAAACTATCATTGGCTGATATGATATAAGTCGGTGATTAACATGCCAAAGAAGTTGTGTTGGTGTCCAGCTTGCATTATGCGGAAAGGCCTTCAAGATAATGTTGAAGCATAATCTAGTTGAAGAATTGCTCGACAATTTGAACCATAAAGCATATTTATGGGTAGAGTTCTTGTCAATTGTACAGGTGGATCAAGCTTTACCATTATTAGATGGTGTACGTGTTTTACTTGCGTGTATATTCAATATTGATTTTAATTAAAAATTAATGTGTAAATTAAAATTTTATATGTTTTGGCTAAAAGTTTTAAGTTGGCTACCAAAATATTATACTAATTTTGAGATATTAGTTTAGAAAAATTACATACATCGATTTCGCTAGTATGCATTAATATAATATAAGTTTCTTAACAATTATTTATTTTTATTTCAATTTAAAATCGAACTTGATGAAAAATTTCTACTTTGGAGAGGGCACTTTTGGAAAACTAAAAAATTTGACGAACTTAAGGTTATATAATAATATAGTAGACACGTCAACATACACTACATGTGCATATATATAATATTATTATTTTGTTTAAGATGTCAATAAGTAAAATTAAAATGTTACAGAGTTTAGCTAATGATTTTACTAAAAAAGAATGAATTTATATGTTTTACCATATGCCAAGCAGCCAAGGGTCAATTACTTTGTTGGAAAAATGTGAGATGAGAAATAGAATACAAAAATGGGATGTGTTGGGGTAAGGTTAATTTGGAAATCATTCCCTATATAAAAGGTTGTTTTTATGGCAGGACCCATGAACCACGTGGTTTTGTCAGATAAGATGGAAATTATCATAGTATTTTTTATGTTACATTTATACCCTTGATACCAAATCATATGCTAAGTATCAAATGCATGTAAATAAAGGAGAATTTGAGGGGTACTATTGGTTTTGAAAGTTGAGCATAATATACGGTAGGGTCACTGTTCCGGAATTGAATTTTCGTTATAGTGTAGTAGGTGTTGGCACCGAATGATGCAGGTTGTTCAGTTTTAGGTGAAGACCCTCTTAAAGAATTTGGGTGCATGGGCCGACATGTGGTGAGAAGTTATTGGAAGATGATTTCCCACGGAGCGTTTCATAAGCTGGTGGTTCATGGACAATGAGATGAAAAGTTACAGAAGATTCTTGGCATTATTGAGTAGATAAACTTTATTTGATATCAACATTTTGGGGTAGAGCTCTTCTATGGAGCCTGGAGTTAGGCACATACTCTATGACGTGGCATGAAGAGGTATTTGACTTTCAAAGCTACAAAAAACTTGTAGCCAAACAAGGCTTAAAAATTTTAGGGCTCAAAACATAAAAACGTAGTGGAAGAGCCTCCACAAAACACAGTGGAAGAGTTTCTCCTCTCTATGCAGTTAATTTCGGGTTATAACACCGAAATAACGGACTCGAGGCGTTAGATTTTTACATAAAACGATAGGGTATAATGGAGTATATCGGGCGATATTTGTATAAGCCGTTTTTTCATAACGCCGATATAACGAATTGAGAAATAATAAAAAAGTTTACTAACCCAATTTATTCTCGATTGCAGACCTTGAAGAAGTCGAGCCCCAGCTTAGAGAAACGAAATAAGTCGAGCGAGCCCTAGCAGAGAAACGAAAGAAGAAGAAGAAGCGAAATCTTGGCCTTAGTCGATCGAGCCCTAGTTGATCAAACCCTTGGCCCCTTTTCTATCGATCGAACCGGTTTGAGGGGAAGAGAAGAAAGAGGGAAGAGGGAGAAGAAGGGAAGGAGAAGAGAAGAAGGATCGAACCATCTCTGTACGTCAGTCTGATATCTGTTGGACTTTGCTTTGCTTCTTCCTTTTTCTCTGTTTTGCTTTGCTTTGCTTCTCTGTTTTGCTTTCTTCTTCCTTGTTTTGTTTTGCTTTGCTTTGCTTCTTCCTTCTTTTTTGATTCTAATCCCTGTCTCTGTTTTTGCCTTGCTTCTTCATTCTTTGTTTGGACTTTGGATCAATGAAACCTTGCAAGTGATTACAATTGATGCAAATGATTATATACAAGCAGAGTAATGTATCAATGAAACCTTGTTTTTATAAACAAAAAATATATTGACTGACATAGAAATCAATAGCATTTCCAATTTCATCAGTTACATCTGTTGTTCAACTAAATTTATTGAGTGTGTTTGATAATGTAGATAACACAGTTCGGGGATTTAGTCGTGCTGGCGTGTTGCTGCCTGCTGGTGCTGCAATCTCTGTAAGTCTCCCTTCTTTAAATATTTGTTTACCTGAAACAAATATGAGCAATGAGTAATGACATTGAGTAATGATATGAATTAATGGTTAGTGATTAGTTTCAAGTTTATTGGCGTTGTTGGCACACTGCCAGTGACAAGTTTATGTTTAATGAGACATTACTCCGTTTTAACTGCATAGCCTCCTCCACCTCGCCGTTGCTTTTTGTGAGTTCCTCCTTCACCTCGCCAAATCGCAGGTGAGTGAGCTGAGCTCTTTTCCATGATGATTATGTTCACATTTTTTAAGGTTTTAATCATGATTATTGGTTTCCCCATTAGATGCCTAAATTTTTATTTGTTTGTTTTTGTTTTTTTTTTGGGTGTGTGATCAGCATAATAAAGCCTCAGTTCATCCCTATTTACACCGTGCTCCAGTGACATCCCTTTTTCCATGATGAATTTTTGGTTTCTCTGGTAGAGGTCTGAATGAGGCCTAATTTGTTTTTGTTTTCGGTTCAGTATTTGGAGGCTTGAATTTCATTTGTCATGAGATGTTAGTACCTTCAGGATTTCACACAATTCTTCTTTGCTAATTAAGTTTTACATTGCCAATTGAGTATAACACAAAAGATTAGATTTATTCCGAATTTGATTGAAAGTGAAGGTTTTGCTAACTCTGCATTAACAACTCTCTCAAGCTGATACAGTTGTAACCACAAAGCAAAATCATATTTTTCACTGCCCCAATATCTTAATTTGTAGTTTTGATAAACCTTGCAGGGTTAGATAACTATTGTTGATGAATTGCAAGTTATGCTTGTTTTATTTAGAATGTTATAGCTGTTTGGGGTTTAAGGGTTTAGGTGGGGTGGAGTGTAGGTTAGTGTTGGTGGGTACACTGAGATGGGTTGTTACTGTTCTAGTGCCTAGTAGAATGTTATTATTTGTTTTTGTGTGTGGGATTGGCATCTGTACCTTAATAATGTTTTTTTTTGATAAATTAATTTTGTTTGTGTGTATGTTGAAATAATGATCTTAACCCAAGAATGGCATACAAGGCGTATGTGGTATATCGCGGTTGTGACCCTAGAGTTTACTTAACATGGGAAGATTATTCAATCTAAGTAACATGGTATAGTGGTAGTTTGTATAAGGGGTTTACACCAGTTGTCGAGGCATATACCAATTATGATTTTTGGGTTCGCTCAAAAGGGGTGAGAAAGAACTGCAAGGCGAGAAAATCAGATGAAGATGTGAGAAAGAACTGCGAGGCAAAAAAATCAGATGAACAGGTGAAAAAGAACTGCAAAGTAAATAATTATAGAAGACGTGAAGCTCAAGCGAAAAATGATCATTGGGCATTGACAATAGACTTGATCAACGCACTACTAGTGATGATTATTAATATAATGGTAGTTGTTTTGTTCAAATTTGTGATTTATTGAATATTTTGTAAGTCGTATTTCAAACTTGTGTTGTTGTCATCTTGTTTTACAAATTTGTCATTTTAAGTTTGATGGATGCGATGTTAAACAAAGCTAGTTAATGGATGTGATTTGCACTGAAGTGTTCAGTTATGCTCTCTCTCTTTATATATATTGTTAATGGATGGGATGTTAAGCTAGTAAATGGATGTGATATTAAGCTAGTTAATGGATGTGATCAATTGGGTTGGAACTTCCACTGTCAGGTGGCTGGAGTTGGCGGGGAGTCCATGCAAGGCTCTTTCAGTGGAATGGTAATGGATTGGCGGTTGTATAAGATTTTGGTGGAAGGAAACATATTTAGTGATTAGGCCTTATTATATAGGATTTATCTCAGTGTTGTAACATTGAGACCTTCCTCATGGCATTTACTTTCATTTCATGTATTTACAGTGTATTTTCTACAAATGCTTAATATTAAGACATGGTGGTAATGTTAACATCGTTGACGAATGTTTGCAGTGAAAGTGACTGTCAGATCTACATATTTGAACAATTGGATCAACCATCAGACCCACACAAAAAAATTCTAAGCATTTGCAGAAGATAAAAAGCACTACCATTCTGCACCACCATAATTTGGAATAGGAACCACTTGAAGAATCAAAATTATAGTCAGACTTTGGACATGATTTGAGTGCCAAAACACAATTCACAACCCACGAGGATTTTCGTCCCTGAAAATTCAAACCATATATATCAAACAAAGAATTCACAACCCACGTATCATTATTTCTAAGCATTTCAAAATTTCCTGGCAATCACAAACTTAATGAAACTAATTCATAGGGCAACGCCTTAGAACAAACAGCCAATGCACTCTACACAAAAACTTGGACAGCCATCAAACAACATCAAAATTTGCAGTGAAAGTCATTCTTGCAAACAGCACAGTGATGAGTAGTCTCAACAACATCAAAATATGAAAGGGCAACATCTTAATCCCTGAATAAACAATACAAGACATGACCAAGAAAGGGCTTCTCAACAATCTCATACAATTACAAGTTCTGGACATAGTCTCCACAGTGATGAGTCATTCCTTCTGCAAATACACATGTACTCTTCACACAACCAATGCACTCTACACCCATCAGGTCTTGAACATTTTCAGAATTTCAGATTTTCTGGCCTTGAACTGAAAACAAAAACAAATTAGACCTTCAATATATTTCCAGTCAGACAACAAAACAAAAACAGTTTAACCTTCAATAACAAAACAAATTTGACCTTCCATATACTTCTAGTCACTATTTTGGATTCACTTTCATAATGAGCTATTATCTCTCAACTCCATGTCTTTGCTAGAAGTTGGTGGCTGCAAAAATAAATAATAAAGTCTTACATTCTTTATGTGGTCATTAAAATTATCTTAAGCAAGTAAATTACATACCTGTGTTAGAAGTGAGTAAATTGATCAAGTTCATCAATTGTAGCACTGGCCTGTGAATAGTATGACCACATACTTTCATCCTTCAAAACAAACACATAAATCATAAGTGAACCATAGTGGGCGATTCATGCCTTATAAATGTACTAAAGACAAACCTGTGTATTGATATTTAATTGATCATATAGCACAACATTATTTGAAAGATGTGTCATACATTGTGAACCTTCAAATCCAATTTGGGCAGAACCCTACAAATGACATGTAAAAATAAAACTAAATATTCTTGAATTTAAAAAAATATATATTTATAAAAGTAAAACAAACAACTAAAATTACCAAATTATTCTCAATGGCATGTTCTTTGTCAATACTTCTCATTTTCCCCGTCTCTTTCTGTGTTTCTTTCTTTCCCTTGCGTTGTATCTTTTTACAAATTCTCTCCATGCTGGATTGCATCCTCGAATTTAAACGTTGACCTTTGCAACGAACCGCCAATGGACTATGAATTTTACCAGTAGTTCCAAAAACCCCTTTGACTAAACATCAACATCATCGTCACCATCATCAATCTTGAGTTCATCCATTTTCAATTTTATCCAATGTTGAACCTTACTTGTCTTCTTTTGATCATCGAAAGCTAAGTCATCCATTTCATAGAAAGCACTGCACATCTAATCAAATCGTTCATTTTCATGCTTCATAGCCCAATCCGAATGTACAATTTAAAGCTTCTTATGGCACCTCTTAACATTTTTCCTCTACCTTCGAAGAAGATATTTTTTTGGTAAAACATGAATTATTTTTTGAGACAATACTAATAATACATGTTTGCATAAGATCCCTCTAAACTCAAACAATTGACAATTGCACTTAATATTGAAGCCGTCATCTTAAAAATAAACTTTAAAATTGATTGATCTCTGTGCGTTTCCTATCAACCTATCTTCAGTAACATAGTAAACCTGAAAGCCGTACTCCTCCATGATATGACTATGAACTGTACAACATAATCTTCCTGGTACCTCTTCTTGAAACTCCCTAAATTTATTTGTGGTGTAGGCAGCTTGAAAATGTTTCTCAAATGCATGGAAGACAACGGTTAAACGATCTAAAGTCCTCTTCAACTTCTTTTTGAACCTTCCTTCGTAGTACATTATCATATTGTTCTATGAATTGTTTCAGAGTGACCTTCGAATTTACATAACCTTAAAAAAAAACATTCATGCTCTCACTCCTTTGAGTTGAAGACATCCCAGCCCAAAAAGTATTTCTTTGAAATGTTGGTACCCAACGAATTCTTTCATCATATAATCCACTCAACCAATCATTATTTTGAAGGTTAAATTTCTCAATGAACCCACGCCAATATTCTTCAAATTCTTCATGAGATAGAGAATCATAAACCGCTATTTGCATTGCAAATTTGATAGTCTCATATTGATTGTAGCCGACAGTTTTTCAAGCAACTTTTTCATAATATACCATAAGCACCATCTATGTATGTGTTGGAAAATACAATTTGGATGACCCTCTTCATTGCTCTGTCTTGATCAATGATTATAGCAGTTGGAGCACAATCATTCATACACACAAGCCAAGATTTGAAAAGCCAAATAAACTATTCCATTCTCCCACTATAGATCAATCCACATCCAAAAAGTGTTGACTGACCGTGATGATTCACCCCAACAAAATAAGCAAATGACATCCCATACTTATTAGTTAAGTATGTAGTATCAAAAGTAACGACATTACCAAACTCCTTATAGGCTGTTATACTCTCTGCGTTGGCTCAAAATACATTTCTTAACCTTCATTCATCATCCAAAACCATCAAATAGAAAAAATCAACATTGTTAGCTTGCATTTTTTGAAAATAGTTATGAAGTGTCGTCGCATCCCCTTTACCAAGTCCCAACCGTCTTATTTTATGCAGATAGTTGTACCAATCTTTTTGGAAAAATGTCACAATATCATTCCCACAAGCTTCAACTACACACGAAGAAAAACTCTTATTCAGCCTGATGCCTGCCTTATTATTATATTCAAGCATCTTCTTGACATACTGCTCATAACTCGGTTTTTTTTTTTGGTAATATCTTGATTTTACGGGGCTCAGATAATAATTGTGATAAGCTACTAATGTTGTCACTCTCAATGTTCCATCAGGGCGTATAAAAGCTCTAATCTTAGCTTTACATCCACATCTATCAAAGACACACAATTTTATGACACTTTGTACTTTACTTATTGGATTCTCAGCTCGACCACATACAAGGATAAGATATTTAGGATTTCCATGTTAATCTTTTTCAGTTTCCCTTACTTTCACTGAAAATTCTCTTTTATTACCATAATCATGATACTCATCAATGTTGTTGAATTCCATCCCCATGCTAGGTTCTTTATCTCCTCTAAAATTTCTTCATTTTCTATACTTTTGTTATCTTCTTCTACTGTATCCTAGAAACAAAATCCTCTGAAAAACACTACTTTTTCATTGTGCCAGCTTGAGAGAGTTGTTAACGGAGGGTTAGCAAAACCTTCACTTTCAATTAAATTGGGGATAAATCTAATATCTTGTATTGTACTCAATTGGCAATGTAAGACTTAATTAGCAAAGAAGAATTGTGTGAAATATTGAAGGTACTAACAAATGAAATTCAAGCCTCTAAATACTGAAGAATTGTGTGAATTACTGACAAATGAAATACTGTGTGAATTACTAACAAATGAAATAACAAAAAATTGTGTGAATTATTATGCCGATCACAAAAAAAATACAAAAATTCAGGCCTCTAACAGGGAAAACAATAATCATCATGATTAAAACCCAAAAAATGTGAACATAATCATCATGTAAAAAATAAAAAAACGACAGGAGGAGGAGGAAGAGAATGGTACCTGCAATTGAGAAGGAGGCCGAGGTGACAAAGAGGAGGAAGGCGAGGTGAAAAAGAGGGAGAGGAGGAGGGAAACTTGGAGAAGAGCTCACGAACAACAACGGTGAAACTGTGCGTGAGGAGAACTCTTCCAACTGCGGTTTTATGTTTTTTAAGCCCACTCTTTGGCAACAAGTTTTTGGGAGCTTTGAAAGTCAAGCTGCCACGTCAGATGTGCTCAACACTTTTCAAGGGATTTTTCTACGCATTGTCGATGGAGTAAATGTGGTCGAGATTGTGATGTGTAGATCAACTTTCTTCTGCATTACTTAGCTGTTGGTGAATAGCAACATTTTTTTTCTTCTTATATTCTGAATTATCTTTGCAACCTTATCCTTTATGTTGTTTGTCGCGGCTAGAAACTATAGAGCATATGTTGTGAAGTGTTTGTTACCCATAATTTTTGCAAATGCAAAACTAATCATGAACAGTGAAGATCCATTTTCATATCACTATATTAAAACGTGGGAAAATTATGCAAAAAAGATAATGATGTTTAGATATACTCTGATTCTGTGACTCGAGGAACAATATTTTCCTTGTTGTTATTCTAATTTGGCTTATAAACAAACATTAATTCCAGCATTTGATTGAATCCGCCTGTGTTCATCTCAAGTCACTCAAAACAATCCAAAATTTCTACTAACCCAGTTATTGATTACATTCTTCGAAATACCTATAAAATCTTCACATTTATACAATTATTTAGATTTTGGCAAGGCATTATGGCCAATATCAAAATACAATGATACAAAATTTTCGCTGAATATTCACGCACATAGAGCGCGTCGACACCCTAGTAATCATTAATATGAGAACCAATCTCTATTGGATTTTCTACTTAGGAATTATTTATGAGTTTTTAGTTTCCAAACAAAATTCATTTTTCTTCTCATGAGTGCACTCATATTAAAAAAATTGTTTATCTCCATCATTCATCTTGAATGGGGATAACTTGTCAAACAAAATAACTTCTAAATAATATAGAGCATATCTTTATTCATCTCACAGGGAAGTATTTATAGTGATACAAATAGAATCTTAATTAGGAAAGGAAAATTAATACTAATCCCAGTTAATTCGATATTCCTATAACTACAATCACTATTAAATATGTATTCCTAAATATGTAACTATTATAATTCTTAACACTCCTCTGCAAAGATGACATATATATCGTAAATGTCCAGCTTGACAAGAAAATCATCAAAGGTAAACCAGCAAGACAACAACTCAACAATAACACAAAAATGAATAGCCGACGAGAAGTAGTCTTTGAGGGTACGTAGGATGAATAACTGACGAAAGTAATCCTCCGTATGATGACGAATAAAAATATTCGTCACATTCAGTTCTATGGCACCGATGCGCCAACTTTTATCACATTCGGTTCAATGACACCGATAAGCCGAAAATTTGTCATATTCGGTTATATGGCACCGTGGCACCGATGAGCCAACTTTTCATCACATTCGGTTCAATGACACCGATAAGCCAAAAATTTGTCACATTTGGCTCTATGGCACCGATAAACCATTTTTCACAATAACATTCTCCATTACACACTGCTCATAAGTTGTATCGTAGGAGCTAGTTATGTAGTAGTAGCAATAAGATATCGCATCCTACCTTGCCTATATATTTCTTTTTTGATAAGAAAATTCCTTGTGAGTAACTTCAATACCCAAAAAATACTTCAATCCACCAAGATTCTTCATATCAAATTCAAAAGCTAAATAACCCTTTAACTAATTAATCTCAACAAGCTCATCATGATCGGCATTGCTTTGTTCATTGCTATATTTCTTCATAGCAATACTAAACCTACCAAAGTAGTCTTTTATCAGCCACTTAATCTCAATGTTATTCTAAAACATATCCATCCAATTCAACTCTTCAACTTCACTCTCCCCCGGAAGAGGAGAAGTGGATAACATCACGTACATTGTTGCTCTTGCTACCTGTGGGCACACCAAGCCCAAGGAGCCATGTGCCAAATTGAAGACCCGCACAATCAGATAACTCAATTGCAACAGAACAACAACTCAATTTCAGCCAAACATCAACTCAATTTATAGCCAAACAACAACTCAATCAACATGAAAACAACCACAAATCAATAGGAACAAAATGCGGTAAACAGCTGGAAAACAACAGTTAATCAACAACAAATCAACAGGAATAGACAACAGTAAATCAACAAGAAAATAACAATTAATCACGGTTAATCTGGTATTCCTATAACTACAGTCACTGTTAAATAGGCGCTCCTAATTATATAACTATTATAATTCTTAACATAATTGTCTCTAACACTCTTCTTCCTTGAGAAAAAGGGAATCTAATTGATTTCAAGATCCTTGAGTGTAATCTTAGAGTCTTCAGACCACTTTTTTCTATGAGATCTAAGATTGACTATTGAATGTGTTTGATCTAGGAAAAGATATTTCCAAAAGAAGATTTGTTTCATATGGAGAGTTTATGACTAGATTCAATTTTGATAGGAGCAAGATGAGAGTAATAGGGAGTATACCCTTTTTCCAAGTGTTTTCAATAAGATAAATAAAATAAGAGGGTGTTTGTTTTTGCTTCTGAATAAAGTTAGAAGTCATAATAAGATATGGGACACCTTGTTTAGAGTGTTTACTTTTAGTTCTGATCAGAAGTTCAACTTCTAATTGGTGTAAGCAATAGGGATGTGCTGATCACTTAGCACTTAGTGCTGACTAAAAAATTATACTGATATTAACCTTAAAATAATTTTGTAATGACAATTGTTGCCCACATCTTAAAAACAAGTCGGGCGGAACACCTTTATTCTCTCACCAAGCATTTTAATTATACCTACCTTCACAAATACTCTTTAATGGTAAGAAACTTATCTCGTTTCTCTCATTCATCTTTGTTTTCTTTCTCTATATTTTCCTAGTTTTTCTTCATCCCTCCAGCTCTCCCTCTCATGTATATTTTCAAGTTTTCATTATGTACCATGTAGTTTTCATTATGTAGCATGTAGTTTTGAAAGCTTTGACAAGTTGATCACCACCGCCATCTTTCCATTCATGTATGTGTCTCCTTAGTGGGGCAAGTCAAACAATTCATATTCGGCACCTAAAAACAAACACCTTTTAATTTTACAGCTTCTAATCAGCAACTCATTAAAAAACAAAACAACAATTCATTCAGAAGCTCGTTCATAACTTCTAACTAGCTTCTAAGCACTTAAAAAGAAACAAACGTCACCTAAGAGTCTCTAAACCACATATTTAAAAACCTGAATGGTTTTTTCCCTAGTTGTGATTTTGCTACCAAATCAAGCTTGAGTAACCTATGATCAAAAAAGGAAAGATGTATGGATTAGAGGACAACAACATAGAATTTGTATTCCAATCAGGATTTACTAGCAGCTTATCTATATTACTTTTTACATTATGTTTCCCTAGACTTTTACTTGACCAAGATAACGCATTACTTCAAGGTTTAATTTCTACAACAGCAAAGGTAAAGATAAAATTCAGAAAAGAAGAAGCTTGAGATGAACGAAAACTTTTACCTCCTAAACCTTATCAGAGAAGAACCACCACGCACAACAACCAAATCCACACACAATAACCAAATGTTAGAAAACAACCTTAAGGTGGACCTACATAGTTCATATTATTATACGTTGTAGACTGTCGAACTTTAGGTGAGTGAGACTCGATTAGTTATTATCATTAAAAAACACGACCAGAGTCATAAACATGTTTCTAATTAAATGTTGTATGCCTTGACACGTGTTACTAAATTGAGTATGAATGTTATTTATGTGTAGATACAAATTTAAGCCCTACTATAATTCTATTATTGATAATGAATTAATAATAGAATTAGAGCTCTATATATACGATTGAGATCTCTACTCCAAACCCTATTCTTTATCTCCTATTTTTCCATCCGGTTTGAGAGACACAAGAGAAGGGTTCGAGAAGTGAAAGACGTTTCCGCTACAATTACTATATTTGTGAAGATTTCTACGAGGATACTCTTCATCAATGGCTTCAGGTACGCATTGATCACAGTTGTTCTTCATTGATTACTGACCTGAGATCTTGGTAAGGATCTATTTAAATTCCTACACCAAATACCTAAGTGAATCATAAATCTTACTAAAGAAGAACCGACTTACATAAACTAATCCATATTTATAAGAACATTTAGAGAGAGGATCAAGCTACAGTAAATTATGCAAACATCATCTTGAGAAGATGATACCTATATGCCAGCAAAGAAATTTTGGACACTTGGCTACTTGAATTTTCCACATACCTAAGATGAACTCTATAGCCACTGACTGAATCTAATTGTAGATATCCATAATTTGATGCGACTAAATGATGAATTTAGAAACTAGAAGGAAAATTTTGTGGACTAAAGAGAGAGATTGAGGTAGTAGAAGACAAGATCTGATATAAAAAGAGAAGAAGCAAGGTTGCAAGGGGAAATTGAAAGTGATAATTTGGGAAACTAAATCTTGAATTCCATAAGATCTCAAACAATATTATTAGATCTGAAATCATCATCAAAGAAAACACTGAAATAAGTCGATGTGGGGAAGAAAACATATTGTACTGAAGCTTCAATATGGTCACTGATAATGGCGTACCCTATTTGGATTAAAGTGAATCTCAAATTTTGACTTATTTTGTTATATCTCTATGTTACAAACACTAAATTAGAGATGCCTCTCAGTTGTCAAGGTTAAGTTAACCTTAAGTCTTTGATTGATGCCAAAAACATACATTAATGTTGTTGCATGATTTTCGACATCAATCAAAGAAATTCTTATTTTTTATTTTTTCCTTCAACCTATAATACACTTCAACAATGCATAATGGAAGTAGGGGTTATCGACTACTTCACTTTGATTAGAAGAAAATATTTGAATTTCAATTTAAAGAATAAAGAGAAGAGCAAAATAATGAATGGTGAGATACTGTCAAATGATATGATTCCAAAACAAAATAATTAACTTGTAACAAAAATGAATATGGAGAAATCTCAAGGGTATGAGAATCACCCCATTCCAACATAATGATTATAGAATGTAATTTCAATTTCTCCCAAAATATTCAAATCACATAGTTTTTCAACCTACATGACTTGACTTGTGGGATTAAAGAAGTAAAGGCCTTTTCATTTTCTTCAAACTTTAACCAAATCCATTGTTTTATTTCTAAAACATCATTGAATTTCGATTATGTTTTTCAATGAAAATATCCTAAAAGACATGGAAATAATTTATTCTTTCGAATCAAAATCATTATCCATAGAACAAATAAAGCCTTCTTTTGAAGTACTTCTTACAATTCATTGTTCTACTTTATTTTCTAAATGAAACATAATCTAACTATTATTATATCTTCATGGGGCTCAATCCCTTCCCCTTGACAGGGAAGATTAGCTATCCATGGACAGTGAAAATAAACTAAAACTTAAAAGAGAAAGAGAAAGTGAAACAATTGAGAAAGAGAAACAAAAATAGAACTTACTTCTACTTCAATGGAAAATTTTTTATATTTGAAAGTAATACATGTACTTCTCTACCATGCAAAAATCCAAAGCCAAGAACTACAACAACAAAAAAATTCTCTAAGAAAAACTCTCCCTTTATGAACTCCATGTATGTAGTTTTTATAGGTAAAAAAGGTTTGATTTAAATAAGGAAACATGGTTTAGTGAAACAAGGAAACATGGTTGAGTAAAATAAGGAAAGGTGTTAGAGTTGAATAAGGAAAACATGTCTTGTAGAAAGTTTTTTATGATAAAGTTGGCCATGTGAAAGTCCAAATCTTTATGTTGATTTCCTCGAGATCCATAGTTGTTGATGTTTTGTGGGTTTAACTTTATGGGTATTGGGATTGAAATTCTTTAGTCCTTATGATTGCATGTGAACTCCCAATGGGCCTTCTAGTTGTTGAATTTAGCTTTATTGTGCCACTTTGTGCATGATTTGAGATTTGTGCTTGAATTTCTACAAAATGCACAAAATACACATAATTAGATATTTTTATTGGATTATTGGACTTAGCAATTGTATATTTAGGGTTGTAAAAATCGATGTTTACCCACAAACATGGGCGGATCTACCTTGAAGCTAAGGCCCCCCCCCCCCCCCCCCCCCCCCCCCTTAGCTTTTTAAGAAATTTCACCAAATTAACAGTATTTGCAATTTTGCCCTCCTTTAAAATTTTAGATTGCACCCTCTCATAGATAATAAAATACAAATATACACAAAATCGCAAACCCTTCGCAAGTTCGCAAGTTCACCTCTCCGCCTTCTCAATTGCCCAAAATGATTTTGACAAAGATCGATTTTCTCCAATCTCCTCCAATCGCACAAGACGATTTCAACGGAGATTGATTTCTCCAATCACACAATAAGATTTTGATTAGACATAGATTGATTTATGGAGGTGGTCTTACTCTCTCTCTTGCTTGTTTGCTCCTCATCGACACTCTTCAGTCTTCACAGTAGCATGCTTCAGCTAAGCAATTGGACGGTAACATTCTTAATATTAACAGTTGTCCACCAATTGAAGCTCAGTTGATCGGACATCAACTCTCTTTTTAAGAGGTCGCAAGTTCGAGACTCACCAATTAAGATTTTGTGAGTTTTCACCTGATTATTAGAAGCACATGTGCTTCGCCGTGGATAAGCCGTCTTCATGCAAGGTGGAGACAATGGACCGGAGCGAAAGCAAGTCTCCCTACGAGATAGAGGCGACGAGGATATTAAGTGGCAACAATATTGTAGCCTTCGGGCCTGGTTTGGTAAACCCTATAAGGTCAGTTATATAGCCTTCGGGCATTGATTACAACGCAGAGGATATTAAGTGGCAACAATAATGTAGCATTCAGGTCTGATTTTGTAAACCCTATAAACATGAGAACTCGCAGAGAGTTTTCACTAAAATCCAATGTGCAACAACATTAACACATAAAATATGTTTCTCTTGTACTACTTTTGAAACTTTGTTTTAATCATATTTATTTATTTATTTTAAGAATTAAATTATCTGTGATTTATTTTTTTGCCCCCCTTTGTCTGCAATCCTGGCTCTGCCCCTGCCCACAAACATGTTTTTTTTTATTAAAAAAGTTGATGTGTCTCCTATTTTTCTCAGAGAATATCCTTGTTATCAACCACATAGAAGACAAGAGACATATGTAACTAGTTATTAAAATGCACATTACAAGTGAACAACTTTGGAACAAGGTGTGTGCATGTGTGCGAATAACTAACAAATGCAACTTTTCATATCAAAGCAATGTATATCCTAATCCACCTTTGGAATAACCATTTTGACTTCAAAACTCACCAGTTAATCTCTCCGTAATGATCATTCTGAGTTTAGGTAAAATATTTTCTCTCTTGCATGTAAGGAAAAGAGTAAATATAAAAATTCAAACTTCTCACATGCTCATAAGAATAAATGGACATGAAAAAGAATAATAGTCTCATAGAAGGAATGTTGATCACTTACAAGAATGTCGAGTTACCCACCATAACGCCTTCTCATCTACTCTCCACTTCTTACCATAGGGTTAATTAGGACTTCTTCAAGAAAAAAAATGAGTTTGACTTGATTTTTTTGATGAGGAAAAGTGGAGTAGATGGTAAGTAAAGAGATATTTATGAAATGGTAGGGTCTTCAAGTAACTTAATAAAAAAACCCATCCATCACTTTCTTTTTATTTTCCTTTCTTCACAACCCCCCCCCCCCCCCCCTTTTTTTATATGTTTCCTTCTTCATAACTTTTTTCTTTTCTTCTGAAATACCTGGGACTTTGGATTTTCACTTTGCACTCCCGTTTTTCTTCCTAAAACTTTCTAACATTTTTCAGAGGAAAAATGGTGTTATTTTTATATGTCTAATAATCCAATACAAATGCTCACATTGGTATTGTATAGAATGTTTAGCAAGATGGTTTTGAGAAGGTTCAGATGGACAAGATATGCCTAATTTATCTTTTAAGGTTTGGTAATGGTTATAAGTCTCAAATAGACTACAAGACCTATGTTTATCTTAACTCGAAAAAATGTAAGCCTTAGTGATCAACCAAAAAGAAGAATAATGAGACTTCACAACAAGTTAATGTCCAATAAAATTTTAAGTCATCATATGACTCGGACTTGTGTAAAAACTCTTTGAATAAAATGAAAGGTCTAATAGTTCAAAAGGTTAAAGTCTCCACTGTTATTCCTCTAGATTCTCAGGAAGTTACTTATTTTTGTAATCCAAACTACATCTGTGGTCATTGTGCAAAAAGTTATTTGTTCATGAATGTTCAAATGCAATGTTTACTCTAGTAATAAACTTTCAACATCTCTTTGCCTAAATGTAATGAATCAAGTAATCCAATCTCATCATAGCTAGGATACCACACCATTTTTTTGTAGAAAAAGATTTTCAAAAGAGGTATGAAATGAAAAGTGAGAAATAAAAATTAGAACTTATTACCTTAGGTGATTTGTTGAACATTTGTACCGTCCCTGTAATGAAAAAGATTGAGTTGGTGGGGTGATGTATTAAAAAAATACATCACCCCCAAACATACATTGGCGGTAAAAATATTTATTATTTATTATTTTTATTTTTTATGAATGAATGCATAAACGGACTGGGCTGCCTCCCAGTAGCACTAAGTTTAATGTCATTGGGCGGACGTAATGGGGGTGGTGGATACCACCCCCAAACATGCATAGTGAAGTAGGAATTTGTGGGCGTGCATGGCTGATCTTCATAGTTAGGATTAATCAACTTAATGGTTTCCACTAACCTTGTGGGAAGTTCATGGTATGGCTTTAGTTGCCGTCCATTTACTTGAAAGAGACTACCATTTGTAGGGTTTTCTACGGTGATGGCATTGTAGTCTTTAACATCACGAACAATGATTGGACCAGACCAATGAGTTTTTAACTTACCTGGAAAGAGGTGAATACGAGAGTTGTAGAATAGGACTTTCTGACCAAGATGGGACTCTTTTCTCATGATGTTTTTGTCATGTATCCATTTCATTTTATCTTTGTAGTTCTTGGATAATTCATAAGCATCATACCTCAATTCTTCTAGCTCATCAAGCTGAAGCTTTCGTTGCTGACCAACCAATCGAGGTCAAAGTTTAGACTCTTTGTAGCCTAATAAGCTCTATGTTGGAGTTCAAAAGGAAGGTGACAAGGTTTACCAAAGACCAATCTATTGGGAGACATCCCTAAAGGGGTTTTGAATGCAGTTCAATATACCTAGAAGGCATCCTAAAGGCGTAAAGACCAATATTTCCAATTAAGATTGATAGTCCTTTCGAGGATATTCTTGATTTGACAATTTGAGACTTCAACTTGACCACTTGTTTGAGGATGGTAGAAGAGGGAAACTTTGTAAGTAACCCCATACTTTTTAACAAGATGTTCAAAGACGTGGTTACATAAATGCTTACCCCCGTCACTAATGATACCCTTGGGGTGCCAAATCTACTAAAGATAAACTCCCTTATGAATGAAAGAACAATTTTGTGATCATTGGTCTTAGTGGCAATGGCCTCTATCAATTTAGAAACGTAATCACTGCAAGAATGATGCATTGATACCCATGGGAGGATGGAACAGTCTCATAAAATCAATGCCCCAAACATAAAAAACTTCAACCACTAAAATAGGATTCATAGGCATCATGTGTTGACGAGTTATTCGCCCAAGTTGTTGACATCGGTGACAGGCTTTACAATACTCATTGGCATCTCGAAAATGAGTAGGCCACTCAAAGATTTTTGACATCAATCTAAGAAATACTTATTTTCACCCAAATTGGATGTTCTGCCATTTCAATAATGATTTGAGAGTGAGGGGAGGTAGGTGGAGATGAGTGTGGTTCAGAAGTAATTGTTGTTTGTGTATGTCTTCTTAGCAATCGTCTAGGGATACTTGATCTTGTGTTTTGTCACTGTCATCTTTCCATTTCATTTTTTCTTTTGTATGAAAGTTTGGGAACGACCCAACAAATGCTTGGTTCGTACCCAAAATTTTTCTAGCCACCCTAATCCACTGTTTGCCTCTTCACCACACTCATCTCCACTACCTCCTCTCACTCTCAAATCAATATTGAAATGGAAGAACGTCTTTGGGAATACAATGTTACCCTTGCTGCTGCTAATGTGCACAAATGTTCCCCTTATCACGACAGCTCAATTTGAGATCCGTCCAGCTATTATTTTTATGTTGCCGAAGTTTTATGAGCATTATCGAGAAAACCCATATGTCCATCTTGGAAAGTTTCTTGAAGTTTGTAGTACTTTTAAGAACCAAAACATAAATGAGGAAAATGTTAGACTTCGCTTGTTTCCTTTATCTCTTGAGGATTGGGCCACCTCATGGCTAAATTCCCTCCATGTCAATTCCATCAAATCATGGAAGGATTTAGTTAGAAAGTTCTAGCAAAGTACTCCCCATAAGAAGAACCCTAAAAATTAGAAGAAAAATTGAGGAGTTTACTCAAACACATGATGAACTTTTTTATGAAGCATGGGACCGCTTACAAGATTTACTCATTAAGTGCCCCATCATGACTTTGAAAAACAAGTACTAGTGCAGAGTTTCTATAATGGATTGATTGTCAAATCTAGAAATATGATCGAATCCATGCACTAAGGAAAATTTCTGCATAAAACTGGTAATGATGCTTATACCTTTCTAAGTGAACTTGCTGATAATTCTCAACAATGGACTGCCCATAGAGACTGGAAACCTAGTTCTTCTAGAAAATCACATCTATTTGTACCAAAGGAAGATTTCGAACCAGACATCAAAACCTTTCTCAAGGACTTTGCTAAGGAAATTAAATCTATTGTGACGAAGTCTGCCTTTGAAGCCAAATTGCAGACTTTTAAGCGTTGTACCTTTTGCCTCAAAGGATATCATATAGATTATGATTGTCCTTTAACTTCAGGTGACAATGAACTTCTAAAGGAGGTGTGTGCATTTAACAGTGAACGTAAATCAAACACATTCAGTCAAACATGCACATCTGCAAATCGACATCACATTTCCTATGGTGGTGACTTTTATGAACAACCACCCAGAAGTTCAGGGAATCCTCCTGGGTTTCAACACCCTATGCAACCTAGTGGACATACCCACAACTCAATCACCTATCCCAGTCAGGTTCAAAATGGACCCCAATCTAACCAGTGGCAACAAAATCAGTATCCACCACAGGGATGACCTCTTTCATACCAGCAAAATCAGCTTGTGAACCTTTCAATGGTACATGTCCTTCATAATTCCTATGGTCAACCTCAACTTAGCAACTCCGGAAACTTGGTACCTCAAACTCAATGCGTTTCTACTTTACCACCTCCAAGACCATCATTGGAGGATACGATGCACCAATTAATGGCAACCGATGCTGCTAATTCCCAAGCCATCCACCAGCTTCAACAACAGTTGCAACATTTGACCGTGGGAAAGGAAAAATGAACATTCCCTAGTCAACCCATCTCGAATCCAAAAGGTGTTCCCCAAGCCGGTGTCGATGGAATTGGTAGTAGTGTTGATTAACATGGAGAAGTTAAAGTGGTCACCACCCTTCGTTTTGGCCGAGCATTCGATAATGACATAGAACAACACAAGACAACTGATGTGATTTACAAATAGAGCATTCCTAAACCAATAGTGAATGCTAAAGGTTCTTCTCAAACTAGTTTGGACTCACCCTCTAAGCATCTCGAAGAGCAAAGAAAGTATATACCTAAGACACCTTTTCCTAAAGCCCTTTTAGGTAACAAAAAAGAAAAGCAATTTCAAGAAGTACTATAGATTTGTAAGGGAGTACACATCAACATCTCTCTTTTGTCTTCTATCAAGCAAGTACCAATCTATGCAAAAATTTTCAAGGACACGTGTACTAAAAAGAGAAAAATGGAAGTACCTTGCAATTGATGCCACATCGCTTATTCAACAAACTGGATCTCTTACCTTATCATGTATATTTAGAACTTGGGCTGAAGGAGATGCAACCAACAAAGATAGTTCTTAAGCTAGCAGATGTGTCAAAAAGATACCCTAGAGGAATAGTTCTGGATGTAATTGTCCAAGTTGCAAATTTCTATTATCAAGTTGATTTCATCATCCTAGACACTAGCCCAAGCCCAAATAATCAAATTCCTGTCATCTTAGGGCGACCCTTCTTAGCAACTGTGGAAGCCAACATCAACTGTAAAAGCGGTAACATGTCAGTTTCCTTTGGGAACCCTAAAGCTGTATTGAATATTTCTAAGGCCTTGCAATGGAGAAATGATCTCGATATGATTGAGGAAGAAGAAGAAGTGCGTATGACTCAATCTATGGCTCAATCGTCACCAGATGATGTATAGTTTCGTTGTCTTTTAATCTTTGGTATGAACCTAGATATGGACTAGGCTATTGAAGATGTCAATAATCTGTTGGATAATATGCCCATAATGCATATACCTGAATCTGAGCCATTATCACTTTATCAATATGAGGAAGAGTTGTATTCCTCATCTTCCTTCATATAACAATCACAAGAGAGTGACTCATCCTCAAGTTATCAGAAATCATTAGAACTTAAGATATGCATCTCTCAGTCCTTAGGAGATTTATCTAGTGATTATTGCCTCAAATATCACTGAGAAACATAGTGACAAATTGTTGGGAGTCCTTAAAGCTCACAAGTCAGCCATTGCTTGAAATATTCATGACATTAAGGGTGTTGACCCTACTGTCTGTCAACATCATATTTATTTGGAAGATGAAACCAAAACCTCCAGAGAGCCCTAGTGAAGTCTAAATCTCATTTTGAAAGATGTCGTAAAAGAAGAAGTGTTGAAACTTCTGGATGCAAACATCATCTATGCTATCTTTGATAGACAATGGGTTAGCCCAGTCCATGTGGTTCCTAAGAAGTCAGGAATTACAGACGTCGAAAATGAGAACAATGAACTTGTGCCACAAAGAGTGAAAAATGGATGGAGAGTATGCATTGATTATCATAAGCTGAACTCTAATACTCGAAATGATCACTTTTCCCTTCATTTTATTAATCAGATGCTTGAGAGGCTAGCGAGTCATCGTTACTAGGGTTGTTAATCAGTTCAATAGGTTTGAAATTGGATCAAAATCGAACCGAGCCGAACTTGGGATTCGATTTTCGGTTCAATTCGGTTTTCTGATTTTTCAAACAGAAACCCGTAACCAAACCTAACCGACCAATTCGGTTCGGTTTCGATTTGTTTCGATTTTTCCTTTTTATTTTCTATTTTTGCCATCCCTTTTCTTCTTCTTACTGAAACAATTCTGCATTGCCATTACCATATAGTTAGACCTAAACACAAAGATAAAACCTTTTCACACATACAGATTTCAAATAAAATTTGAACCTCAATAAGATTATATTATCCAAAACAAAAAAATAAGATTATACCAGCTTTTCTATTATGATAAAAGAGATTAGTATTATTGCATTCTGATTAAACAAACTCGAATGACCATACAATTTGACAAAACCCCCAATAGTGCTAATGCAAAGAAAATTAGTCGAACAAAAAGAAAAATAGGCTCAGACACACGGTGCCCAACGAGTTCTCGAACCTCCGCCCAACCTGGCCGCCTAAATTCATGACCCGATTTGGCATAAGCTTCAAAGAGTCACCTTTCTCGGCTGATCTGATCCCTCTACAGAACCCTTGGCGGCACCGAGCATGGTGCCGGAGAGGTACCCGTTGCCTTTGTAGTAGCTGATGTTCTCCGACCATGTGCGGCGCTGCACGATGACTTCTTCGGCGAAGAGGAACTCTGGCTATGTTGGAAGGGTTTTGACATATATATATATATATACAACAACTCTACAAAAAAATGACAAAGATCACATGGAGATCATTTGTATCCAGTTGTTATAAAGCAACAGAACTCCTTTCAACAACAGAGCCGAAGAAAGACTCGAAACAAAGCTCATTTACAAGATTATCAATAATGGATCTTAGCACACCAAGCTCACCTATATCTATGATATCCATGGAGGACCTCTCTACTTCTCTAGTTGGATCCAATATCTATATATTCACCTTAGCTGAACTAAATAGGGTAGGTGAGAATTAAATGGGGGTGGGTGGGTTGGGATTTGAGAATTAAATAGGGGTGGGTGGGAGTTGGGAACTGAGGTGAGAATTGAGCTGTTTGTGGTGGGGTGGGAGTTAAAAAATAGAAAAAAATTGTTACGGTTTGGTTTATTCGGGGCTGAAAAAACTCAAATCGAAATCGAACCGAAGTAACTTAGTTCTATTCGATTTTGTCAATTTGGTTTCGGTTTTCGTTAGGTTTTGAGTTTTTTCGGCTCAATTCAATTCAGTTTGATTAATTTGGTCGGTTTACATGGACTAATTAACACCCCTAATCCTTAATATTGTTTCTTTGATGGATATTCAGGAAACAATCAAATCCCTATTACACATGATGATCAAAAGAAAACCACATTCACTTGTCCTGTTGGTACCTATGCTTATTGATAAGCACCAAAAACATCAATTTTTACACCCCCTAAATATACAATTGTTAAGTCCAATTATCCAATAAAAATATCTCATTACGTGTATTTTATGCATTTTGTAGGAATTCAAGCACAAATCTCAAATCATGCACAAAGTGACACAATAAAGCTAAATTCAACAACTTTCCAAAAAAAAAAAAGCTAAATTCAACAACTAGAAGGCCCATTGGGAGTTCACGTGCATTCATAAGGACAAAACAATTTCAATCCCAAGACCCATGAAGTCAAGCCCACAAATCATCAACAACTACGGATCTCGATGCAATCAACATGAAGATTTGGATGTCCACATGACCAACTTTATCATAAAACTTTTTCTACAACACATGTTTCCTTATTTAACTCCAACACTTTTCCTTATTTTACTCAACCATGTTTCCTTGTTTCACTCAATCATGTTTCCTTGTTTCACTCGACCATGTTTCCTTATTTCACTTAAACATTTTTTACCTATAAAAACCACATACATGGAGTTCATAAGGAGAGAGTTGTCTTTAAAGAGTTTTTTTTTGTTGTAGTTTTTGGCTTTAAATTTTTGTTTGATAGAGAAATGCATATACTACTTTTTGACATTTTAATTTTTCCATTGAAGTAGAAGTAAGTTATATTTTTGTTTCTTTTTCTCTTTTAACTCTTAGTTTATTATCACTATTAATGGAGAGTTAATTTCCCATCTCAAGGGGAAGAGATTGAGTCCCATGAAGATATAATGAAAGTTAGATTGTATTTCATTTAGAAAGTAAAGTAGAACAATAAATTGTAAGAAGTACTTCGAAAGAAGACTTTATTTGTAAAATAGGTAATGATTTTGATTCGAAAGAATAAATTATTTCCATGTCTTTTAGGATTTTTCCAATGAAAAACATAATCGAAATCCAATTATGTTTTAGAAATAAAATAATGAATTTGGTTAAGTTTGAGAAAAATGAAAAGACTTTTACTTCTTTAATCTCACAACGCAAGTCATGTAGGTTGAAAAACTATGTTATTTGAGTATTTTTTGGAGAAATTGAAATTACATCCTACAATCATTATGTTGGAATGGGGTGATTCTCATACCCTTGAGATTTCTCTATATTCATTTTTGTTACAAGTTAATTATTTTGTTTTGGAATCATTTCATCTCTCAACATCTCACTATTCATTATTGTGCTATTCTCTTTATTCTTTAAATTGAAATTCAAATGTTTCCTCATTCAACTATAACACCTTTTCTTATTTTACTCAACCATGTTTCCTTGTTTCACTCAACCATGTTTTCTTATTTTTTACTCAACAATGTTTCCTTATTTGAATCAAACCATTTTTACCTATAAAAATCACATACAAGGAGTTCATAAAGGGAAAGTTTTTCTTAGAGATTTTTTTTGTTGTTGTAGTTCTTGGCTTTAGATTTTTGCTTGGTAGAGAAGTGCATGTATTACTTTCCAATATAAAAAATTTTCCATTGAAGTAAAAGTAAGTTCTATTTTTGTTTCTCTTTCTCTTTTAACTTTTAGTTTATTTTCATTGTTCATAGATAGCTAATCTCCCCTCTCAAGGGGAAGGGATTGAGCCATATCAAGATATAATAATAGTTAGAATATGTTTCATTTAGAAAGTAAAATAGAACAATGAATTGTAAGAAGTATTTCGAAAGAAGGCTTTATTTGTTATATAGATAATGATTTTGATTCGAAAAAATAAATTATTTCCATGTCTTTTAGGATATTTCCATTGAAAAATATAATTGAAATTCAATGATGTTTTAGAAATAAAACAATGGATTTGGTTAAAATTTGAAGAAAATGAAAAGACATTTACTTCTTTAATCCCACAAGTCAAGTCATGTAGGTTGAAAAACTATGTGATTTGAGTATTTTGGGAGAAATTGATATTACATTCTATAAATAGGGTGATTCTCATACATTTGAGATTTCTCCATATTCATTTTTGTTACAAGTTAATTATTTTGTTTTGGAATCATATCATTTGTCAATATCTCACCATTCATTATTTTGCTCTTCTCTTTATTCTTTAAATTGAATTCAAATATTGTCTTCTAATCAAAGTGAAGTAGTCGATAACCCCTACTTCCACTATGCATTGTTGAAGTGTAATATAGGTTGAAGAAAAAAATAATAAAATAATAAAAAATAAGTATTTCTTTGATTGATGTCAAAAATCATGCAACGACATTATATAAGTTGTGATGTTAGCCTAGACAAGTGGTCGGCGACCGCATTTTCTGTGCTGTATTTATCTCGTATTTCAAGATCAAATTCTTGAAGCAAAAGGACCTATCGGATCAGTCGAGGTTTGATGTCCTTATTAAGAAGGTTCTAAGAGCTGCATGGTCAGTGCCTACAATGACTAGCTGCTCCAATGAGATAGGAACAAAATTTATCTTACACTACACCAAAATGGGTTAGTAACATCAATATTTTTTAATTTGTAACTCTTTATTGTGTTACAATGTTACAAGTCTTGTAACACAAAAAGATGTTACTAATTATTTACTTAATTTACTATTAGTAATTTTAATAAAATATATAATTTATAAAAATAAATAAGAAATAAAAAAAAAATAGTTAAATTGGTAATTAGTGTTTCCCTTTTACTATTCATTTTTTTCCCCAAACTCATCTTCTCCAAAACCTAAAACTACTCCATAACTTCACTCTCCTTTGATCGAACTGAACTCTTTCGATCTCAAACTTCTTTTTGTCACTCTTTCGATCTCTCCCGCTCCCGCTCTCGATCAAAGATCTATTCTTCAGTCTCGAGTGATCTCTCCATCAATTTCCATCGAAGATTTCTTGTTCACTCTTGATTGATCTCAATCGATCTCTGTTGATTTGGATAAGAGATCCAAAGAAGGAGAGGTACAAAAAAGGAGAAAGGAAACATCGCAACTCGCATCCTCGTTAATGGCTACCGAGCCCTACACAATCGAACATATGAAGCTTTGTTCAAACTCACTTAATATAAGGTTTCAGATTGTGTCATCAAAGGAGAAGGATGTCGATGACTTGATTGGTGGAGGTAATTATATCAAATCTCATCAATCATCATGGAACCTAGTGTTTCAGTGTTTCTCTGTCACACTATTGATACTTAGAAGCCAGTGTTTCTACTAGAGACTTGATGAGATTCTCTATTTAGTTCTTCAGCGCAGATAGTTAACAACAATGTAAGATCATCTCACTGTTTGTCTATCTTTTTTTACTTGTTGAATTGTGAAAATCCTGACTTCCTTTGTTAGTTCATGTTTCTCGTTTTAGATATTCATGGATTATGAAGGTTTTAAGTTGCTTAAAATTATTGACTAAAGGGGAGGCAGGAACTGGAAACATTGTGGAAGCTGTGAGACATGAGGTCTGTTATGGGTGATATTAAGCTTCTTAGCAACATGGATGAAGATGAGGCGTTTGCGCTTGCGAAGAAGTTTCAAGCTCCTTATGACTTGGTGATGCAAACTAAACTACTTGGGAGGCTCCCTGTGGTGCATTTTGCTGCTGGAGAAGTTGCTACAACTGCTGATGCTGCTCTGATGATGCAATTGGGTTGTGATGGGGTGTTCTTCGGCTCCAGTGTGTTCAACAGTGGTGACCCGGCTCGTCGTGCTCGGGCTATTATTCAGGCTGTGACTCATTACAGTGAACCTGAGGTACTTGCTGAGGTCAGCTGTGGATTGGGTGAAGCCACGGTTGGTATCAATTTGAATGATGAAAGGGTTGAGAGGTTTGCTAGCAGGTCTGACGTCTGAGTAATCAAAATGTTTTTATTTTGTGTTAGATGTTGCTTTTGGAGTGCTTTAGTTTTAGTTGGTTATCAGTTTTATGGATAATAGATGTAGGCCAGTCAATATACATAATTTGATTTGTTTTAGTGTAATGGAAGAAAATTATTTTCTTGAATATCAATTTTATGTTTTTTTTCTTTTTTTTTTTTTTGGATTTGGTTGAAGATTGTACATGAAAATGGTTATCTGTATGTGCCCATTCAATATGTCTAGCTAGTTTCATCTCGTGCATCTTATTATAAGGTAATAACAAGGTATGATTTGCAAGTAATAAGACAAGGACCTCTATAAAAATAGGCCATCTTTACATTCTTTATTGCAAGTAATTACTAAATGTTAGCATTGTGATAGCAACATAGCAGCAAGTTTTAGCAACAAATAAAATTTTAAATATTGATTTTTGTAAAAAAAACATTTGTAATACGTTGAGGTGTTGCTAATATACGAACACTGTAACATGCTACAATGTCATTAGCAATATTAGACAACTGTTACGAAATTTGAAGGTTGCAACATGTCGATGTATTACTAATATTTGTAATGCCCTTATTTGTAAGACTTTTGTGGTGTGACAAATTTTTTTTCGTAACAAAGCTAATGTGTTACTAATTACCCATTTTGGTGTAGTGTTATGCATAAACAATGACTAACATCTTTTTCTCTGTGGTTTAGTAATTGAATTGAGCCTCATTCAGAGTTTTGCTAGGATAGTAGATGACATGAGAAAGTTTGTTAACTTTCTGACCCAAAACTGCACCTACAGCGTAGTCAGATGCATCACACAATCTCAAAAAGTAGCACCTAATCAAGAGCTCGGATGATAGGAGCTGAGACTAGTTCAGATTTAAGATGCAGAATCGCAGATATGCATTTGTCGTAAAATTGAAAGGGAACATCCTTGGCTAAGAGACTGCTCAAACGGCGTGCAATCTTTGAGAAATCTTTAATGAAGCGGCGATAAAATCCAGCATGACCTAAGAAAGATTGCACATCTTTAACAGATTTTGGAACGGAAGAAATGAAATGACATCAATCTTAGTTTTGTCCACTTCATTTCCTTTTGGAGAGAACGTGCCCAAGAACAATGCCCTGCTTCACCATGAAGTGACACTTTTCCCAATTTAGAACAAGACATTTTTCTTCGCAATGCTCTAAGACAAGTTAGAGGTGATGTAGACATTTGTCAAAAGATGAGCCGAATACTGAAAAATCATCCATAAAGATCTCAAGAAAATTTTCCACCATATCACTAAACATGCTACCCATGCATATTTGAAATGTCGTGGGTGTGTTGCATAACCCAAAAGGCATGCGACGATAAGCATAGGTACTAAAAGGACAAGTAAATGTGGTATTCTCTTGATCATCCTATGCAATAGGGATTTGATTGTATCCATAATATCCATCCAAAAAACAATAGTAAGGATGATCCGCTAGCCTCTCAAGCATCTGATCAATAAAGGGAAGGGAAAAGTGATCCTATCGAGTATTAGAGTTCAGCTTGCGATAATCAATGCATACTCTCCATCCTTTTTTCACTCTTTGTGGCACAAGTTCATTGTTCTCATTTTCGATGACTATAATTCCTGACTTCTTAGAAACTACATGGATTGGGCTAACCCATTGGCTATCAGAGATAACATAGATGATGTTTGCATTCAAGAGTTTCAACACTTTTTCTTTTACGACATCTTTCAAAATGGGATTTAGACGTCGCTGGGGCTCTTTAGAGGTTTTGGTTTCATCTTCCAAATAAATATGATGCTCACAGACAGTAGGGTCAACACCTTTAATGTCATGAATATTCCAAGCAATGGATGACTTGTGAGCTTTAAGGACTCCCAACAACTTGTCACTATGTTCCTCAGTGAGATCTGAGACAATAATCACTGGATAAATATCCTCAAGACCGTGAAATGCATATCTCAGTTCATTTAGTAAAGGCTTATGTTCTAGTGAATTCTGAGAGCTTGAGGATGAGTCACTCTCTTGTGACTGTTATAGGAAGGAAGATGAGGAATACAACTCTTCCTCATATTGATAAAGTGATAATGACTTAGATTCAGGTATATGCATTATGGACAGATTATCCAACACACTGTTGACCTCTTTAATAGCCTCGTCCATATCTAATTTCATACCAAAGTGTGAAAGACAACGAAGCTATACGTCATCTGGTGGCGATTGAGTCATAGACTCAAAAGATCGAATCATACACACTTCTTCTTCTTCTTCCTCCTCAATCATATCGAGATCATCTCTCCTTTGCAAGGCCTTAAAAATATTCAATTCAGCTTTAAGGTTCCCAAAGGAAACAAACATGCTACCGCTTCTACAGCTGAGGTTGGCCTCCACGGTTGCTAAGAAGAGTCACCCTAAGATGACAAGAATTTGATTATTTGGACCCAGGCTAGTGTCTAAGATGATGAAATCAACTGGATAATAGAAATCTTCAACTTGGACAATTACATCCAGAACTATTCCTCTAAGGTATCGTTTTGACTCATCTGCTAGCTTAAGAACTATCTTTGTTGGTTGCATTCCTTCTGCCCAAGTTCTTAATATATATGATAAGGTAAGAGATTCACACTCGCTCCTAAGTCGATCAAGGCACAACTTTCAAAGTCTTTCCCAATGAAACATGGTACAATAGAGGTTCCTGGACTATACTTAACTACTCTAGTTTATTAAATAAGCGATGTGGCATCGCTCGTAAGGCATGCAATTTCAGGTACTTCTGTTTTTCTCTTTTTAATACAGGATGTCCTTGAATTTTTTTTGCATAGATTGGTACTTGCTGAATAGCAGACAAAAGAGGGATGTTGATGTGTACTCCCTTAAAAATCTCTAGTATTTCTTGAAATTACTTCTCTTTTTTGTTACCTAAAAGGGCTTTGGGAAAAGGTGTCTTAGGTATATACTTTTTTGGCTTTACGGAAAGCTGTAAGGGTGAGTCCAAACTAGTTTGAGAAAAACCTTTAGTGTTCTCTATTGGTTTATGAATGCTCTATTTGGAAATCACATACAATTGCCTTGGTTGTATTATGTAATTATTAAATGTTCGACCAGAGCGAAGGGTGGTGACCACTTTAACTTCTCCATGTGAATCAACACTACTACCAATTTCATTGATATGGGCTTGGGGAGTACCTTTTGGATGAGGGATGGGTTGATTGGGGAATGTTCATTTTTCCCTTCCCACGGTCAAATGTTGCAAATGTTGTTGAAGTTGGTGGATGACTTGAGAATTAACAACATTGGTTGTCATTAATTGGTGCATCATATCCTCCAATGATGGTTTTGGAAGTGGTAAATGAGCAACATATTGAGTTTGAGGTACCAAGTCCCGGGAGTTGCTAAGTTGAGGTTGACCATAGAAATTATGAGGGACATGTGCCATAGAAAGGTTCACAAGTTGTTTTGTTGGTATGAAAGAGGTCTTCCTTGTGGTGGATATTAATTTTTTTGCCATTGGTTAGATTGAAGTCCATATTGAACCTATCTGGGATAGGTGCGTGAGTTGTGGGCTTGTCCACTAGGTTGCCTAAGGTGTTGAAACCCAGAAGGATTCCCTAAACTTCTAGGTGGTTGTTCATAAAAGTCACCACCATAGGAAATGTTAGAGTGATGTTGATTTGCAGATGTGTATGTTTGATCGAATGTTTTTTAATTACGTTCACTGTTAAATACACACACCTCCTCTTGAGGTGCATTGCCACCTGAAGTTAAAAGACAATCATAATCTATATGATCTCCTTTGAGGCAAAATGTTCATGGCTTAGAAGTAGTTATTTGGCTTCAGATGCAGACTTCGTCACAATAGATTTAATTTCCTTAGCAAAGTCCTTGAGGAAGGTTTTGATATCTGGTTCGGAATCTTCATTTGGTACAAATAGACGTGATTTTCTAGAAGAACTAGGTTTCAAGTCTCTATGGGCAGTCCAGTGTCGAGAATCGTCTGCAAGTTCACCTAGAAAGGTATAAGCATCAGTACCAGTTTTATGCATGAATTTCCCTTGGTGCATGGATTCGATCATATTTCTAGATTCGACAATCAATCCATTATAGAAACTCTGCACTAGCATTAATTTTTCAAAGCCATGATGGGATCACTTGATGAGTATATCTTGAAAGCGATCCCATGCTTCTTAAAAGAGTTCATCATGTGTTTGAGTAAACTCTTCAATTTATCTTCTAATTTCTTGGGTCTTTCTCACGGGGAAGTACTTCGCTAGAAACTTTCTAACTAAATCCTTACATTATTTGATGGAATTGGCATGGAGGGAATTTAACCATGAGGTGGCCCAATCTTCAAGAGAGAAAGAAAACAAGCGAAGTCTAACATTTTGCTCATCTATGTTTTGGTTCTTAAAAGTACTACAAACTTTAAGAAACTTTCCAAGATGGACATATGGGCTTTCTCAATCATGCCCATAAAACTTCGGCAACATATTAATAATAGTTGGTCAGACCTTAAATTGAGTTGTCCTGATAGGGGATAGCTCAATGCATTTGTGCATATTAGCGGTTAGGGGAACATTGTATTCCCAAATTGGACGCTCTGCCATTTCAATATTAATTTGAGAGTGAAGGGAGGTAGGTGGAGATGAGTGTGGTGAAAAGACAAATAGTGGATTAGAGTGGCTAAAATTTTTTTGGGTACGAACTAAGCGTTTGCTGGGTCGTTCCCAAATTTTCATAAAAGAAAAAAAATGAGAGATGGAAAGATGATAGTGACAAAACACAAGATCAAGTATCCCTAGATGATTGCTAAGAAGACACGCACAAGCAACAATCATTTTTGAACCACAAAAATGCCAAATCTAAGCCAACAACGTTTTAATGGGATTTTATCTTGTTAATCTGTGAGGGGCAAGATTGATTGAAACCAGCGGGCATTACGTTGTTATCTATTATTGCCTGATTAGATAGGGTGCTAACAGATGATCCTAAAAGCTTGTATCCAACAGTACAAAGTCCAAAATCAGGAGGTCAGAGTTACGCTTGCAAGAAGCCGGGTTATTGAACAAGTATAGGAGATCACGTGGTCTAATTAAGAACTGTACCTGTGTTACCGCTCTGTAGACCGATTGATATGAGAAAGATGCATGTCAAATACGTACTTAGGGTGAGTGTACTTGTGCTACCGCTCTAGTGACTCGGCGTACCAGGTGAGTTACCCATGTGGCAGCGACCTCCCAGAGTTCATTGAATGATTAAACCCAATGTCATGTTTAACTTTGGGCAACACAAAATTTAGCAGATTAACTGTAATACCCGCCTAATTCCTACGTGGATTTTGGGATTTTCGTTTTCTTCGAAAATCGGGGCGTGACATTAACCTTGGTCTTAGTTGTCTTATGAACACCGTTTTAGTTTTCTCTAACCTTAGTTTATTTTATTATGTGTCTTGGTTTAACACAGTTGGAGTGATCAGGTGGGTGATGAAATCCCACCAGTTTCAAAAACAGGGCTAGGTTTGCCATATCTGCTTATGATAGTTTCTTAACATAGGCAACCACGCAATTCGTTAAGATGCAGAAACATAAACAAACACCAAACAATGTCCAATTGATGAAACTACAAATAAAAAATAAACATAAAAATATCTTCAAGCAAATCTTAGGCAATTTCAAAGTTTTATCACTCATTTTTTCAAATGAATTTGTTCAATAGGCAATCAACCTCAAAAAAATCTGAAAACATTACAGAAAGTCAAGGGATTGTCAAGAAATTTTCTATAAAATTTTCACTTTACATGGACACTGTTTGAGTCGTTTGCTGCTGTGTTGTTTCTATTTTCTGCTGAAAATTACCCCCAAAAACACATAAAGATGAGAAAAACTGATATTTCTGTAAAATTAAAGAAATTAAAATCTTCTCTATTGTCTCCAAAGTTGTATCTTCAAGAATGTCTTCATTCACCAAGTGATGTGTAGCGGAGCCATTTGATTGATGCCAAAAACTGATATTAACGTCGTTGCATGATTTTCGACATCATATCAAAGAAATACTTTTTTTTTTTTTTCTTTTTTTTTCCTTCAACCTACAATACATTTCAACAATGCATAGTGGAAGTATGGATTATCGACTACTTCACTTAGATTAGAAGACAATATTTGAATTTTAATTTAAAGAATAAAGAGAATAACAAAATAATGAATGTTGATAAATGAAATGATTTCAAAACAAAATAATTAACTTGTAACAAAAATGAATATAGAGAAATCTCAAGGGTATGAGAATCACCCAATTCCAGCATAATGATTGTATAATGTAATTTCAATTTCTCACAAAATACTCAAATCGCATAGTTGTTCAACCTACATTACTTGAGTTGTGGGATTAAATAAGTAAAATGTCTTTTCATTTTCCTCAAACTTTGACAAAATCCATTGTTTTATTTCTAAAACATTATTGAATTTCAATTATTTTTTCATTGGAAAAATCCTAAAAGACATGGAAATAATTTATTTATTCGAATCAAAATCATTATACATTTAACAAATAAAGCCTTATTCCGAAGTACTTCTTACAATTCATTGTTCTATTTTACTTTCTAAATGAAACACAGTCTAACTATCATTATATCTTCATGGGGCTCAATCTCTTCCCCTTGAGAGGGGAAATTAGCTCTTCATGAATAGTGAGAATAAACTAAAAGTTAAAGAAGAAAGAGAAACAAAAATAGAACTCACTTCTACTTCAATGGAAAAATTAAAATGTTGGAAAGTAGTACATGTACTTTTCTATCAAGTAAAAATCTAAGGCCAAGAACTACAAAAAAAAAAAAACTCTCTAAGAAAAACTCTCCCCTTATGAATTCCATGTATGTAGTTTTTATAGGTAAAAGGGTTTGAGTGAAATAGGGAAACATGATTGAGTGAAACAAAGAAACATGGTTGAGTGAAACAAGTAAACATGGTTGAGTAAAATAAGGAAAGGCGTTGAAGTTGAATAAGGAAACATGCATTGTAGAGATTTTTTCTTATGATAAAGTTGGCCATGTGGACGTTCAAATCTTCAAGTTGATTTCCTCGAGATCTGTAGTTGTTGATGTTTTATTGGCTTGACTTCATGGGTATTGGAATTGAAATTTTTTAGTCCTTATGAAAGCATGTGAACTCCCAATGGGCCTTCTAGTTGTTGAATTTAGCCTTATTGTGCCACTTTGTGCATGATTTGAGATTTGTGCTTGAATTCCTATTTTGGATAATTGAACTTAACAATTGTATATTTAGGGGTGTAAATATCAATGTTTTGGGTGTTTATCATCTTCCTAAACCTCGATTCTCAATACAGTGAAAATAGCGAACTCCATGGTTTAAACCAAGGATTGTGATTTCATTTTTCGTGTTAATTTCGGTCTCATGGATTTAGGAAATTTCGATATGTAAAAAAATAACGTAAAAATTTTGAGAATATATGAAATATATATAATGAATTTCAAAGGTATATAAAATATGTGAAAGCAATTAAATCAATCTATTAAACACATTAAATGAAGTCTAGATACTAAGAAATGAAACAAACATGAAATCAATATATAATTAAAAAATCAGTGAGTGGTTTTAAAATCAATATATACTTAGAAGAAATTATAATTAGAAAATTAGTGGGTGGTTTAAAAAATCAATAATATAAGAAATGATAATTAGAAAAAAAAACCTCGAAATTTATGAAAAAACCCCGAATTTTTTTGAAAAAAAAACCTCAAAAAATTGTAATTTTTAGTAGTTATTTTTGTATTTTCACGAGAAAACGAAAACGAAAACGAAATTTACGAAAAAAACTTCAAATTTTTTGAAAAAACCCCCGAAAAATGTACTTATTTTTTCACCTTTTTTTTTCTTTCTTAATTTGAAAGAAATGAAATTATCGCCGAAATTTCGCATGATTTCGCGAAACTACATTCCTTGGTTTGAGCTGACCGTGTGGATGCATGAAAATTTTTTAGGCACTTATTACTGGTTTACACGGCTGGCTTAAATCAGAAAATTTTGATATTGACTGTTAGGCCAATCATGAGTAGGTAATTGTAATTGATTGACAATTAGCAGAAGTGAATGCAAAATAAACAAGTTTACAAGAATGTATGACTAAGTAAGTCAAAAGTGTTGGAGTCTTGCCTTAATCCAAACAAAGTCTACCATTAACTTTGTCCTTCAATATTGAGGCGGGGGAGGAACAAGGCAATGTCTGAACTTCTCTTATCTGGCTACATTGTCAGGAGATTGTTTCCACACACAATTAACGCATTTTTTAGTGCCTTAAAATTTTCGAAAATTCTTTAGTGCACCGGGGTTAGCCTGATGTTTAGCCTAGTGCTAACCCCCACCGTCCATTTTGCCTCGCGATAGGTGCTACACCTATCTCGAGGCAAAATGGACAGTGGGGGTAGCACTAGGCTAAACACCAGGCTAACCCCCGGTGCGCTGTAGTAGTGCTCTAAAATTTTATAGTCAATGGAATTTGGAATAACTAATTTGAACCAATAGAACATGCTGAAATGTGAATTTACAGTAAAGTTTCTAGAAAGCAATATTTTTGTTCGTATATAATCCAGATAGCTTTGGAATCAATCCTAAACAAAATAATCAAAAAATTCATCAAGAAGAAGATTAAGATATTGAAGTGAATACTATGAAAAAATATCATAAATCTCTCGTTTAGATCATTATTGTCCCTCGCCCTTTGAATCAAAGAAGAAAATGGTAATTTGGCATTTTATAGGAAGTAGGGGTGGGCATCCTATCCCACGATTTCGATTTCGTCTCGATCACACCCCATTTCGATTTTTTCGGATTTTATTAGGATTCATCATTCTCATCCCATCCCGTCCCATCCCGAAGAGTGGGATGAGATCGGAATGACGATTTTCAATCCGCCAATCCCGAATTGATTTTTTAAATATTTATTATTAATAATTTTAATATATTTTTAAATATTTATTATCAAATGTTGATCATATTATGAGATACATATTGGTAATTTGATATAAGCATTCTAAGATACATATTTTTCATTTGAGATACATATTCACTCAATGATGATATAAGTACAAGTCATTCTATGATGATATAAACATTCTAAAATACATATTGGTCATTTGATTGTATCATCAACATATTCTCCCTCATTCACACTTGTTCATTCCCTTTTTCTAACATCTATTCCCCAATATTTTACATGTTGTAATTAAAATTTCATCTTGGAGTATTTCTTTCTTTGGCACATTATTGGAAATCTCAATATTTGGCTCTTATTTTCATTGGTCTCTGCAAGTTAATTATACAAAATTTTTATCAAAATTCCAACAATTATGTATCCACTACTTGTACAAATGATTACATGTTTGGCACATTTACAAAAAAAGAATTTATTGTCTGTTGATCCCGTCCCGAACCCGTTTGGGATGGGTCTAGGTCGGAACGAGTCGAGGTCGAAATGAGTCTATCCCGTCCTAATCCCGAATGAACGGGATAGGATAAAGGATGAGGTGCATCCCTTCCCATCCCATCGCATGCCCACGCCTAACGAGAAGGCTTATACATATCTATAGGATTTCATTATCCTATTAGATCATGCTATGTTACCCTTGTTGCAGAACATGGGTGTAAAAGAGAATTTATAAAAACAAAAAGCCTAAGTTTACCAAAAAAAAAGGAGTTGCTATGTGTACCCGACCATTTGGCTCGGTTCAACAAACTCTTTGTTGCATCGACATTTTAGGATCTTTCGAGTTTGTTGCATCAACCTAAAATATGTAACACCGACTTACCTTTTTTTATCAATAAAAATCATTTAATGGTGAAGTTTTATTAATTTAAAATTTTGGATATAAGGGTTTTTTTAAGTTTTAAATGCAATTTTTTCAAATTACGATATAATAGTTGCAATAATTATAAAATTGTGTATTTTTTAATTTATTATTTTAATACATATTAGTTTTGTCTACCCCTCTATGGTTGATGAACACAGTGAAATTTAATAAATGTTAGACTGAATTTTAGTTTTAAATAATGATTAATTTTATTCTTTTATTCAAGTGTTACTTAATGTTCCTAAACCAGAAATTTTTACTATCAAATGATTTTTATTAATAAAAATTGAATAGTCTGTATTTTATATATTAGGTTGGTGCAACAAAGTTGGAACGTCCCAAAATATTGATGCAACAAAGAGTTGGTACAACCGAGCCAAATGGTCAGATACACGTAGCAACTCAAAAAAAAAAGCCAATATGAAAATCTTAACATTTTTAAACCCCTAAAATGTCATTTTTCTACAAAGTTCTCTCTCTTCCTTAAAATACCCCTACGCGAAGCTTTTTTACAAAAAAATTATTTACCTCAAAACGTATCTTCTTTTCTCCAAGACACAAATAGTTCTTTCTCAAAACGCAAACTATATATGCAAAGACCAGCTAAAATAAATCTCTAATGTATATTGTTCCCGAGAAAAAACTTAGTGGCATTTTTGTATTTTATTTTTTATTTTGGTAAAACTTGGGGTTTTTCTATGAATTACCTCAAAGAAGATTCTATTCACGCCTGCAAATAGTGTGTTGTAAACACTTATAGCTCATACAAGAAATAGTGAACAACATAGAAGAGAAAACGTCCATGTTAACTATTTTTGTGTGATATTAGTATTTTTTTAACCAATTCAATTTGCATAGATATTTAAGACAAAGTGATATTAGTGCTTTTGATAGCAAAAGAGAAATGACTTTTATTTAAGCAAACAAACAGTGAAATAATGAGTACAACCCAATCCACAAACAATACAAGTAAATAATAATAAATAAAAATACGATCCCAAACAAAGGAAAGTGTTTCTTTAAGGAAGTGCAGATATTTCTTGCCAATGTTACCTAATGTAAATGATTTTCATTTCCTCAAAAACAAATAATACACAATAAAAAGAAAAATAGGAACTCGGAATTTTTTGAAAATTTCGCACAGGTCATCTACAGTTGCCTCGACCATGAACTTAGTGTTCCAATTTATCTTTTCTATGGAGATGGACACTCTCTTCTTTTTCTCCTTATTTTCTGGCTGTGGATTGACCTGAAACAAAGTTAATCAACCATAATTGAAACCAAGAATTTTCAAATTCAACCATTTTTATCTACATAAGATATGTATTTAGCGTTTATAACCAACCAGTTCCATGTGTGCATTTCATGCGAATATTAATTGGTTTTGTATTTATTGATTTAATATAATTAAGGTGATTTTTTATTAAAAATATATATTGTGGTTTAATAAAGGGGCAATGAGTTTCAAGGGTTCAAACCCATTATTCCATACAAAAATGGGAGATATTTAGGTTTTTTTTTGCACTTCAATTGACAACTTGAACAAGAATTATGCTTTTTGAAGCTCCATTTAAGTTGAAATTTCGAGGACGCGTCTTCAGGAACAATGTCTTTAAATTTAACCACATTCGATAAGCAATCAATCTACCAGTTGCGAGTCACAAAATAAAAAATTCAGCTGTAGTTGCCACGTGAAACTATATATATAAATGTCTGTTAGGCACCAATTAGGGTCATGTCATCTGGCTCTCAATATCTCTGTTTTTTCTAAATTAAATCTGGACTACATAACCTAAAACCAAAATCCTTAAAAATTTAGACCATCAGAACCACTAGTTGCATCCCTAGTTTATGTACTATATCACATGAAAAAGTCTATTGATATTTTGGTGACATAGTCATGGGCGGACCTACTAAGGGGCGAAAGGGGGGCAGCTGCCCCCCTCAACTTTTAAAATATTTTTAGTATATATATTTTAGTCTTAAAAAATTGATTATATAATGTAGAATACAATATGTTAATTGTTTATGAAAATATTTGAACATGTCTTTGTTGGTGCAGTGGTTGGAGGTTTATCACTTTTAGTAAAAGACCTGAATTCGATACTCTTTGACTGCATTTTTTATTTTATTTTCAATGCAATTTTATTAGTAATTGCAAACATTAAAAAATGTTTAGTTTAATAAAAATTTATTAACATTAAATAAATGAATTTTTTTTCACAAGTAATATTAAACCTAGGGGTGGGCATCCCATCCCGCGATCCCGTTCCCGTCCCGATTTTTCCGGGTCTTAATGGGATTGAATAATTTCATTTCGATCCCGTCCCGTCCCGTCCCGATCTGGGATGGGATGGGATGAAGATTTTCAATCCCGCCAATCCCGTCCCGTCCCGAACTAATTTTTTAATATTAATTATTAATATTTTTATTTACTTATTTATTTATTTTATGAACATTTGCATAAAATGTTCAGGTTTCCAAGCTTCCAGCAGCAGGCTTCAAGCTGCAGCAGGCTTCCAGCAGGCCCAGCAGATTTCCAGCAAGCCTTCCAGCAGGCCCAGCAAGCTTCCAGCAGGTCTTCCAGCAGGCCCAGCAAGCTTCCAGCAGGCCCAGCAGGCTTCCAGCAGGCCTTCCAGGCTTCCAGCAGCAGCAGCAGGCTTCCAGCAGTCCAGGCTTCCCGCTGATCCCGTCCCGAACCCGTTTGGGATGGGACGAGGTCGGGATGAGGTTTTTCCCATCCCGTCCCGTCCCGATCCCGTATGAACGGGATGGGATAGGGATGGGCATATCTCGTCCCATCCCGTCCCGTGCCCACCCCTAATTAAACCCCTAACAAAAAATATTTAAAATGAATATCTAAAATAATAACGATAGAATTCAATGAAAATATATAGCATTAGCCAACTCGTATAAAATTTGAGCCTCATATAAACTATTTTTTTTTTGAAATTGTATTATGATCATATTAGATTCGCAAATTTCAAAATTTTTAGCTTCACCTAGAACTTATTCTAATTATTTTGTGATTCTCAATTCTAGACAACCAGACTTTATAATCACTTTTTTGTCAGGTTTTAAGTTTTTTACATTTCTATCCCTTCTATAGATAACGTTTGTGATTGTATTTTAAAGAGAATGGGTAAATGTGTAAAAATGCTCTAGCCTGGCCAAAAAATGGCTTTAAAGTCTGGCTGCCTAGACAAACTCTTTTGTGATATTAGTTATATATTCTAGTTATTATGTTTGTTTGCTCTTTGCTAAGGTTATCATTAGTGACCTTATTTTGGCTTAAAATTGTATTTTTTATAGTTGAATTTTTTTTTTATTAGTTACTAGCTTCGGTAAAAAAAAATTGGCTTTACCATTGATAACTACTATTATCAACTAATAAGTATTTTCCATTTCGCCCCCCCTTGACTAAAATCCTGGGTCCGCCCCTGGACATAGTGTGCTTTCATTAGCTTATATTTATTTTGACTTAAAAAAATCAGTGATTGTGAGCCCACATCAAAATGTCAAAAGAGGAATAAAAGTAGGGCTCATACCATTGAATATAGATTGTAATTCATGAATTATTATCTAGCAAAATTTGTATTTAAATCAAAGAACTTGAGTTTGTTGAAATAAAAAAGTAATACACTTGATATAAAATAACTAGAATGAACGAGTGAAATTAAATGACACTTTTTTTTTTTTTTTTTATGTGATTATTAAAGGATGCTCTTATATGTAAAACCTAATAAAAAGGGCCAGCCTCTACAGCTTATATGTGAACCCAATAACCCACCCATCAGGCGGGCCATCATACCTAACCCTAGATTACTCGCAAAACTTTGCTCCTTTCTCATCTCCCTCATAAAACACAAATCTTCTTGGAAAATTTATTAAGGGATACTTCCAGTTCGAGGAATCATTAATAAACACCACCCTTGAAGTGGCGGATCTTTTTGCATATACCCCTTATCAGTCTTTCAAGCCTATACCCCTATATTATGTAGAGATGTGATTGAATACTCATGGAATGTAGACCAGGAAGAGTATTGATAACCCAACCAGCAACATATATGACACAAAAATAAAACTTTCATACTTTACTACTACATTTGGCATAAGCAGGCCAGAAACCTTGTCACAAGCCATAATAAAACCATCATGCTCGACACCGTTAATCAACCAAACTCCACTAATGAAATGTTTTTCTCAACATGATTATTTCACAAGCATGCTATGGGTTCATCACCGTCAGTGCATCAGTGGTATAATATGTAGGATCTAAACAAGTGTGGGATGGAATGAAGGTATCACTCAAGCTTTGAAGCAGGGCTGCGAGACAATTCAACAAGCTTTCTGCTTCTGTTTTTCTAGAAGCTTTTAATTATTATTAATTTTTTTTGGAAGGTAAGCTGGGATTAGAGACCCTCCCTTTATTGATTGAGAAAAAAATTGTGCAGACAACCAACACCTAACATGGGGAACAGAGATAGCTACTACTACATCACAAGTCTAAACACAGACGGTCCACATACAACTACAATCAGCAGCAAAGTTAATCGACATGGTTTTTGTAAATATCAATTTAGTTGCTATGCTTTATTATGAAAAACAGAATATATATATATATATATAACGGAGATCAAGCTCACGCATCATCATACCTTTTGATTTTTCATTTCCCATGTAATAGTTCTGTCATATTCTTCATTCATGTTTGGCTGAGAAAATATGTGTCTAACTTTCTTGGACTTTAACTCCAATTCTTTGCAAAGGTTATCCGGATCAACTTTGCCTATAACTGTAATCTTGTTGTTTGCAAAATCTCCCTTTGCATTCACCACACCTTTAACAAAATTGACAAAAGCAACATCGAAAATGAGGAACACAATATTAAATTAGTAAAGCACTAACATGAATATGGGGATGTATAAGCTACTATCGGTTTCTTGTTTGAGTCATACCTTCTATACTCCTGATACATTTAAGAACTTCTCTGGTGCACCCGATACAGTTACAAGATAGATCAACTTTCAAAACCACTGTGATCAATCTGCTACTTCTCGTCTCATGGTTGTACATCTGCACCAAAAGTGAAACATTAATCAAAATAATTCATCACCCATATATCAAATTCTAGGACAAATTGGAGGGACATGTTACTGTTTTATTGCTGGCTATTTGCAAGTGTAGCTAGGGAAACTGAAATGGAAAACCTACCTCACTCATCGTTGCTAGATAATACTTGAGAAATGGATGAAATGAGAGCGGATGAAATCAACCCAATACTTTGTTTGGGTAAATGATTTGATGAGAAACTACTTATTGCAGAATATCATAGATCAATCATGAAATTATATTATTTTCCATCACTTTCCAGGAAGTTAAAGACCGGCCAACAGAAAAGAGAGACCTACTTAACGTGTTAAGCTCCTCTAATTACCTCATGCGATGATGTTATCATGATATGAAGATGGATGTATACATTCATGAGCAATACATTAAATTTAAGGATACTGATGGTGAAATAAACATTAACAGTCAACTTCACCTGCATATATTATTCCGAATTGATTATGTATATGAACCTATCCCTTCAAATTAATTTCATCGTGAGTTTAAGATATAATATAAGTACAGGAACGGTTGTGCAGTTGGAAAACTTTTACAAGATATTCGCAAGTTTATTATTGCAAATGGAACCACTTGAATGGGTACTCACTTATAAATGATTATTTAAAATTAGGGTGTTCTTTTTTTCACCTCATGTTTTACTAAAATCACTCGGTTACTAAAAAAAAAACCCGTAAGTGTTTTCTAAAATCACCCAACCACATTCCAAGCTAAATTAAAGATTTCCCTTTTACTGACCTCAACCATATCCTCAACTAAAACCAAACGGTCAATTTGGCAACTTATGACTGAAAACCTAAAAACTTCTCATGAATCCCTACCCACAACGCCCTCCTCCATCTCCGAAAATTTATGGTTATACAACCTCTTGGTCTCTTACATCTCCAACGATCTCTACTTCGTCTCCCTTCTCATTCTCCAACAACCTAGGTTAGTCATTTCCGGCATCGAAAAATTAGTAGGGTTACTCCTTTCGACCCTCCAAAATTGATACAATTTAGTAATTTCATCAAAAAAGACCAAGGAGTGATAACCATGAAAAACTGTATGCTGCTTGTGCCGGATCTACTCACCCATCGTCGATAATGCATTATGAGCTGCAAGGAATGGAGAATGGATTAAAAATGGCAATTAGCAAAGGTTTCAAGTATACAACCATCAGTTTTTACTCAAAACACGTACTAGGATACATCAAGAATGAGTCCCCCAACCGACACCTTGTACATGGTCAAAAGAATCAGAAGTTTAGTCTAGTTAGAGTATTTCGACATGGAGCATATCCATAGAGAATTTAACAAATTTGCAAATGATAGTGCAAACGGAAAATTGTATGAACTGTTGTAACTCTCTTTCGTCGATTGGTTTTTAAGATTAAGGTTTGGGAGTCCTTAAAATCCCATTTGTGTTAAAAAAAAAGACCAAGGCTAATCATTTCGATAATAACCAATTGACAAGTTAGTTATTTCTATTAGACAATGATTTTTTCCATAGAAACATAGCATATAGTACAAAGATATCAATCAAAAACTAAATAAAAAAAAATCACAAGCAACACAAAAGAACCACATAGAAGGGTACGAGGAATATTAGTTAAAACACAACACAGGTTGAAGTATAGTCATGAGGTTGCCCATGTTAAGTATTTTGAATCCCCATTTCTGAAGAGGCCATTTTTTGGCTAGGGCTGTGGCTCTTTACACTTCTACCCCTTCTATAATTGATGTTTGTGGTTGTGTTTTAAAGAGAATGAGTAAAAATGTAAAAGAGCCCAACCCTGACAAAAAAATTACCGGTTGCCCTGGCTGCCTAGACTTGGTCATTTTGAATTATTTGGGTGTTGGGTTTGTTAGAGATTTTTTCAGTTAAAGGAGTTAGTTTGTGGTACTCAACAAAAAAAAAAAAAAAAAAAAAAAAAAAAAAAAAAAAACCCAAGATGGAAATGCCTTTTTTATTTTAGGATAATTCTAGTAAAACATGAACAAAACACCCTAAAATATATATAGTGACTTGACGTGTTATGAACCTAACCTAGATAGGGATCTTGGGAGATCAACCACCCCCATCCTTTGGGGATCAGCTACTATTAACAAACTCAATTTTATATTCATTGCTTAGTCAACCATAATATCTTTCATAGAGATACCTACTAAAACAATCATTTCTAATGACTATTATGTTTTCTAATTGAATAGATTACTAATCAACTTATACTTCCTATTGGAAAAGTTTCTAACATAACAAGATGAACTAAATCAAAGACATTATGAAGAATTGAACTCATGCACACAAATTGTGCGGTCTAAGAAATTTTTTTTTTGTTCAAAGTGAAGTTTTACTAATCAAATTACTTAATATTATATTAATTAGTGTAAACAATTGTTTCTGTAATCTGGGGATGAAAATGACATTGTACATAACACGAACTCAGGTGAGGTGAACTAATTGATTCTAAACGCGTAACCAGTTAACTACAAACCTAAGATCAAAGTCTAGAATACAAGAGTTTACAAATCTTTAGGCACAATTTGCAAATGATTAAACATAACAGATTGCGTGTTTATATAATTCATCATTTCTATAACTAACGTGTTACACATCTAAGCCGACTTGACTTCGATACTTTATATAAAGAATGTAGTCTCTTTATTTATAGTCTCATTGAATCACGGTTTATCATGAGGTAACATTTGATGTCTCTATTTATATCTAGAGTAAAGAAACTTCGTTTCTTATCTTTAAAAGCAATTTCTAGCTAAAGTGTCCGTGTGGTAGAATGGGTAAGGTTAGTTTTCGATTTCTATTTTCTTTCATAAGAGGAATGCTAGGACTGCAAATAACAAATGTGGTAGATATTAAAAATTACATACAACCCAATACCAAAAATATTTGAAAAAAAGGATGCAAGCAAACTTGACCATTATATTAATAGACATGAGAATCATGGGCGGATTCAGGATTGCAGACAAAGGGGGGCAAAAAAATCATGAATAATTTAATTCTTAAAATAAATAGATAAATATGATTAAAATAGAGTTTTAAAAGTATTACAAGAGAAACATACATAATGAGTCAATATAGATGCACAGTAGATTTAGGTAAAAGCTCTCTGCGAGTTCTCATATTTAGATCTATCAGTGACAACCTGAGTAGGGATGGCAATGAGGCAGATTTTCACGGATATCCGCCCCACTCGCCCCGTTGGGCGGATTTGGTTAAGGGTGTATGGAGGTTGGGGCGGATACGGATATCCAAATTGTATCCGTTTACTATTCGGGGCGGATACGAATTTGGCCATATCCGCCCCACGGATATCTGCTTAACCGATAAATTTATTAAAATGCCCTTGACCTATAAATGGAAAATAAACCCTCGTCTCAATTCTCACATCTCATAATCTCATTCACAGCCGCCTCTCACAGCGCTCACACTACGGGGAAGGGAGGGGAAAGGGAGCCGTCTCTTGAAGCTCTCACACAGCGAAGCTATCACACAACGAAGCTCTCCTCTCCATCTCTCTGCTTCGAAAGAACCACACACATCCCGGCCGCCTCCCTCTCCCCTCCCTTCCCCGCCTTCCTCTCCCCTCCCTTCCCAGATCTTAGATATGAGATTCTTAAGATCGATTTTTTTTTTGTATGGTTTTTTGTTATAATTTTTGTATGGATTCTTATTTCTTACTGGTGTTATAATTTTTTTTTTTTATAATTTTTGTATGAGATCTGAGATCAATGAATGAAATATCTTTTACAGTAAGATGGATAACACTGAGATAATATTTTTTAACGAATATTTGGGTAGGGAGGATATCCGCCATTCTGTATGGGGCGGAGGTGGTTTTTAAATAAATTGATAAACGGATTGGCGGGGTGGATTTAGGGATCCGTTATTCCTGACGGGGCGGGGATGGATTTGTTCAAATTCGCTCCGTTGCCATCCCTAAGCCTGAGCAGTAGAACTAGAACTCACATCATTTATTCTTATAAAGTATCTATCCATCACTCGTCAGCACAAGTGCACAACTATTTAACTACACAAA